>JAPSES010000104.1:6528697-6540011 GCA_029822895.1 Maxillicosta whitleyi
AGTGTTTTCTTCTTGCTAGGGGGGGACGTAACAGAAAATAATTGAGAAGCACTGGCTTACAGAACCAATCAGGTGAAACTGGATAATTTTCAACGGCACACCTGATGACTTCTCATGGCACACTAATGTACCACGGCACACGGGTTGGGAAACACAGGATTAGATGAATTATAGAGGCATAAAACATTAGAAAATGTGGAAGCACACTCAAACAGGTAGCTGATGTTCTCTATGCATTGATTTGATTCTTGTGTTGCACTGCCTTTTGCAGCCTGTACAAAGGATACTGCAGATTGTGCGTGCAGTGACTGTACACTTTGGTTTGTGCTCTAAAAGCTCTGTCCTTTTTGTTCACCTTCTCTTACATCTCTGTCTTAGTGGCTGCCTGGAGGAGGGTCTGGAGGCATTGTTAAAGGCCACAGGAAGTAACCTGCTGATACTGAAGATTTCCCACTGCCCCAACCTGCTGACGGATCGCTCCCTCTGGCTGGCCAGCTGCTACTGCCGAGCGCTGCAGGCTGTAACCTACAGGTAGGCCACAACTCCAGCATCGAACTGCAGCGACCCGGAGCACCAGTTAGCACCACTTAGGAATACAGTTATCAAGCAACACACTCACATTTTTTACAGTGCACTTCCGCAGCTGCACAGATGGTGTGAGTATAAAATCGGTGCGTTTGTTGTGTTGCAGGAGTGCCACAGACCCAGTTGGCCAGGAGGTGATCTGGGCTCTTGGAGCAGGTTGTAGAGACATTATCTCCCTCCAGGTGGCACCATTACACCCATGGTAATAGACAGAAACATACTCATCTCTGCTGTAACTTCAAGAACTCAAATTATGTAACTCAGGGGGGTCAAACTCTTGTCGGTTCAGGTTCCACATCCAGCCCAATATGACCTGAAGTGGGCCGGATCATTAAAATAATAACATAATAATATATAAATGATATCAGTTCCACAATTTTATGTGTAATTTCTATGTTTTAGTGTGAAAAAAAAGTCAAATTGTATTGATAAAATGTTTACATCTACAAACTATCCTTTAAAAACATGAGAAAATATGAACAAAAAGACATTTATTTTTGAAAAAAAAGTGCAATTTTTACAATTCATGTCATTATTTGGCCACAGTTTTCACATGTTCATTATAACATACAGATCACAGTGGATCTACAAATACACTAAATATTTAAAAACATGTAAAATATTGGTACAATTACGCTTAATTCTCTTGAGACATTTCTGGTTGTTCATATTTGTTCAGGTTGTTCACATTTTTGTAAAAGGCTCGTCTGTAAATCTAAACATTTTTGTGTAATTTCACTTTTTTTTAGACTTGTTTTTCATTATTTATAGTTTATTCTGATAGTGTTTTATTGGTCTGACCCACTTTACATTGAATTGATGTTTTGTTTGTTAATATCTTCAGTGTAATTTTTGTATTTCACTAATTCATTCCGTGGGCTGGATTGGACCCTTTGACTGGCTGATTTTGGTCCCTGGGCCGCGTGTTTGACACCCCTGATATAATTCAATATGTCCTCTATTTATCATCCTGTCTTGTCATTTTTTAGGGGGGTTAGATACATTGATATGAACTAAGTTTCCTTTCTTTCAGCCAACAACCTGCCCGCTTCAGTAACCGATGCCTTCAGACCATCGGGCGATGTTGGCCACACCTCCGGGCTCTGGGAGTGGGCGGGGCTGGATGTGGTATTCAGGGACTCGCCTCACTGGGTAATGTTATAAAAGAAACTAGAATTCAAGTTGTAGCTACGCTTTAGACATTTCAGCCACATGAATCAGTGCATTTTAATCCTTCTGATTTTATCTGTTGTACATTCACAAGCTCAAGAACCTTTTTACTGACCTGCTCGATTCTGTGCAAATGGATGATGATATGCTTACAATAATTATGTAAAATGGGTCTGTTGCTACGGTATTTTTCATGCAAACCCATTATTACCATTTGCCTTCTATTTCAGCTAATTACACTGGTCTACATTTTTTTTTAATTATATGCCTCAGAGATTAAATTTATTAAATATTATATACTTTAATAAGATGAATTGAAAAATAAATGACAAACTCATGTTTTCACTGTATATGATAAAGTTTTATTACACATATATTGGTTTATGTACATTTATATAAAGATTTATTAATCTTCCGTTAGATAGAACCTGCAAAGACAGTGTTTTGGTGTAGATCTGACATAAACATTCCTTTTAAATAAAACCCATTCTCTCATTATTTCTCAGAATTTCACATTTTGACCAGAGACTGTATCTTGGAAACTACAGCTAACCAGCATTTTTGACTTAATTCTTTTTTCTTTTTTTTATTAGTGACTTAATCTTAGTAAAGTTTTACTACTTTTATTCTGTAAGTGTTTGACATGTAGACTGGTGCATTAGTCATACATTTTGTCATTTATTTCATCATTATTGTCAGATTCTTTTTCAATAATTCATTGATTTAGCTTTTTTTTTTTTTTTTTTTAGCATTTGAGCTACTTGTCTTTTTAATTACGATACATTTACATAATTACTGAAACTTTTATGCCCTCTTAGATTATATATTTTATGTTCTCTCAATTGCAATTTAAGAATACTGTACAGTTTATATGGCATTAATATGTAAAGTGGAAAAAAAAAAGCCAAATTTCCGACATTAAAACAAAAACATAGCAAAGTGTTTGTGTTAATAAGGTGTTAACAAACAACTGTGATTTCTTCATTTAATTTTAGAATATATATGAGTATATGAGTCTATTTTTAACGTTTCTCATGTTTCTCCAGCGAGGAACTGCATGCGTCTGCAGGTGCTGGAGTTGGACCATGTGAGTGAAATTAACCAGGAGGTGGCAGCAGAGGTTTGCAGAGAGGGACTGAAGGGCCTGGAGATGCTGGTCCTCACATCCACACCGGTGACCCCCAAAGCCCTGCTGCACTTCAACAGTGAGTTTTAACATTTCTAATCTTATTAGAGAAGGATTACAGTGTTATGGTTCATTATAACCTGCAGTATTGTTACCGTGAAGGTCTGACGTGTTGTGTATGAGCTGTAATGTCACACATTCAGGCGTTAACACACTTTTAGTTCATCCGGTCCTTTCCAAGGCCATGGTAAGACATCGAAAGGTTCTTGAAACGGTCATCTACAATAGAACCTCAGGCTGTGCTTTTCATGTCTTCAAGGATGACTTTAATAGGAGGATGTTGCCTTCTCCTCTGTGTAGGCGTTTGCCGCAACCTCAAGTCCATTGTGGTTCAGATCGGTATAGAAGACTACTTCGAGGATCCCAACAGTCCTGAAGCTAGAAAACTGTTTGATGAGATGGTTAATAAGCTGCAGGTAAGAACATGTCTATGGCTCAAATCTTATCTATGTAAGAAACTGGAAAATTACTTATGAAATATTCAGTATAGTTAACAGTCAAAACATAGTAAACAAGCGAATGTGGCACGTATTCACATGATCACCTTTCTGCAGAAATATTTCTTCATGCCCAAACATCCTGCATGTCAGAGACAGGACAGGCCTACTCTACATACAGTCGCAGAAAAAAGACATTAGACCATCAAAGGTCATCAAAAATAATGGTTATGTAATCAAGTGCTAACTCATGTGTGTGTCATGTGACTAAAACAGACAGAAAAGAACACATGGAATGTATAAAAGCACTGTTTTTGTCAGTACAATGACTTAGATATTGATGTAAGAACTGAGGTGATTTAGGTTTTTATCAAGAAAATGGTGCGGAAGGTTGCCAGTTCGAATCCCAGGTGGGCCCTTGGGCAAGGTCATTTCCGCTATACATGCCTATTACCTTGTAAGTTGCTTTGGATAAAAGCCTCAGCCTAAAGATGTAATATATGTAAAGTAACATGAGCTATTTTTGTTGTTATCATGATGTATGTCCAAACAAATGTACCCGTAGTTGTACCAGGCATTAAAATGAACAAGAAACTGAATAAAACAAGGTGTGGTCTAACTGTACAAACTACAATACTTGTTTTCAAATATGTTTATTGTGAAACATTTCTTTCAACAAGGCATAGGGTCTGATATTCATATGTTTCTTTTAAGTAAGAGTCGTACACAAACAACAAAGACATATATCTAAACAACAAGGAAGGCCTGGCGACAATTTCATAACAGAAATAAATAAATAATTAGAGCAGTGATAATAATAATAATAATAATAATAGTAATAATGAAAAAAGAAGGGGACACAAAACAACCCACACAAAAATAATAATAAAAATAAAATGGCAATGATAGCAGTCACAGCTGTGAAAGTCAGGTGCGGTAGATGCACTGAACGGTGAGAACCATAACATGAGTCATACTTAAAGTTGTTCTTAAGATGTAATTTAGCTCAAATATTTCCACATCACTGCTCAAGATGTAGCATGTCTGTTGGTGTTTTTGATACTGTGGGGTTTTTCTTGTATTCTACCTACATTTCTAGAGGTCAGTGTACAACTATGCCCTGTTCTGGACTGACAACCAAACCATACACGACAATAAATAAACAAACATCTGTAGCATTTTTATGCTTTTTGCACTTCACACAAGACCCCTTACCTGGAAATCACTACTTCAATCTGTCAAATATCTGTATGTAGGAAGTAGTGGTCATTATTTTTACATCATTTAGCAAAAAGGTAATATTTATACTGGTCTGACTGATATGATGCCACACTGTAGTTTTGTATCAATCAATCAAATTGAATTAAAATCAATAATACATGTTTTGTAGAGCACTTATACAAGATACAAATAAATAAAAATACATCGCACAAAATAATAGCATTGAGGCTACCTATGTCAGGTACATTTTTATGCTTCTACATTATTATTGTTTTATGTTTTATTCTGAAAAGTAGAAATACTGAAGCAGTTGATATTTTAAGCTATAACACTAATAAAACATAAAACAATGTCCCGATTAGACCAAATATCAGATTAATTATTTCCTGCTCTTTTGTTGGCACATGAACATGTTGATATTTATTGTGTAAAGTTATGAAAATGTACATACTTTATCACTCTCTGGTTACTTATTTACTACTGTATAACTGACTGCGTTTAAAGGCTAACAAAGCTAACCAACCGAAACCCATACTTTGTTTCTATTTTTAGCCTGTGCGTCCCTGGTGTTTTGCATAACTACATACACATAGCTACAGTTTAACCAATAGATTTGCAGTACAAACAGTCAGATGTGTCTATTTTTATCACAACTACACACCATTTAAACTGTGAGTCAATCTGCAAAGTCTCCACATTGGTTGTTTGTAGATGTGTTGGTGCTAACTCACTCGGGCAGAGGCTTATTGTGAGAGGCCTGGGTCATTTGTAGCTGACCACACACAAACACAGGTATAAAAAGCTGTGAAATCCCAGGTTTTATTTATGTTTTGTTTTTATGACTCAGTCTACTGTGTGTTCTTCTTTGATTTTACACTCAGGATGGTGAGGCTGCTCACTTGGGTTAGGTAACCTCTACAAAAGCTGCAAACAGCTCTGGTTTATTTTTATCCCTCCATTTATAAGTGCTGTGAAAAACAGAGGCACAAGCTATTCTCTCATGTTAAATAAACACATTTTTAAAGCAAGATCTGTAGAGCTGACGTTTACCAAGCGAGACATTCAGCTTTAACCTGCTCTGCTTTAGTGTTAGCAGCTACACAGAACATAATATAATCCAGATAACCCCAGCCAGGGGGGTCAAACTCATTTTAGTTTAGGGGCCACATTCAGCCAAATCTGATCTAAAGTAAAATAATAACATAATAATATATAAATAAGGTCAACTCCAAACTTTTCTCTATATTTTACAGTGAAAAAAGTCAAATTTACATCTACAAACTATGCTTTAAAACAATGTAAATACTATGGTCAAACTGTAAAAATAAGTGTCATTTTAACAATATTCTGCTTCAGTTTATCATTTTCACATATACTTTATAACTTACAGATCACAGTGGATCTACAAATACACAAAACATTCAATAACAGATAATAATATTGTTAAAACTGCACTTAAGACATTTCAGGTTAGTCATATTTCCTCATATTATTCACATGTTTTGCAAAATTATACTTTGTTTTGGTATAAATACATTAAAATGTTTATGAGTTGTGAGTTTTTATTAGATATTATGGTAGTATTTTACAGATTTGACCCACTTTAATTGAATTGTTCTGTCTACGGCCGCTAAAATAAAATGATGATGACTTTATTTCTGTTGTTTGTATTACGAGTCTGAACAATCTTTTATTTTGAAAAATGACCGTATTCTCTAGGTTCAAACTGACAACTTTATTTCATCTGTTAAAAAATAAAAAAAATAATTTCATGAGTATTTGATAGTAATAAAACATGTTGTGTATTTAGGTAATAGAGAAAAAAAAAAAGTGGAATTGCCGGTTCTTGTTTATTTTTCTACATGATTTTTTTATTTTTTTTTTTTAAATAATTCATTTAAGGGCCAGAGAGAAGATGTTAAAAAAGAACATTATGTTGTTGGCGCAATGTTATGAGAAAGCTGCTAATAAAGTTGCAAAGGAGTACACAGTAGATTCACATTTGTTATTATACCCCCCACCGTACCCCCACCCCTCGGTCCGCGGTGTAATTGTCAAGCGTTGAGCGGGCTGCTATGATTAAAAGGTTGGGGACCACTGCTCTACTGTAAGTGTCTTTGGATAAAAGCGTCTGTTAAATGTAATGTAAGGTAATATTTCATGTACCGTTTATTTTGGGAAAAGTCATTTCTGTCTGACCTCTCTTCCTCGCTTTTCTTTTAGGCTCTGAAGAAGAGACCTGGCTTCTCTAAAATCCTTCATGTGAAGGCAGACAGCCTCTGCTAACGTCTTTTGTGCTGCTTGTTTCACGTTTTGGAGAGGCGCCATCTTGGCTGCCGTCACTCACAAATGAGACGACCCAGCTGTTTTGAGCCCACTCCACAGGGGTTTAATCTGCCTTCAGCTGCAACAGAAACCACAGAAGATTGCAATGACGAACACGGACCAAGGCTCAATGTGCATAATCAACAAAAAGTCATTTACTGTTCCAGTAGGAGAATCAATATCCTCTTAATGCCGGAAAGACGTGAAAATCTTTCAATGGCTCATTTTTGCCTGTGAGGATTTTGACAGTGGCACTATATATCAAACTACACAAACCTATCAGATTCCTCTTTCTCAGCTGTCTTTTTGCTTTCACTATAAGACTGGATCCTGCACTGAGCCAGATGTCTTTGTCAAAACACCTGGAGCCAGGTGGCAGCGCTGTATTTACCCGTCTGCATCTTACATATGTATGCTTGACATTACCTGGAAGCTACAACGCCGACCGCTCACGTGCAGGAGCTCATCATACCACATATATTTTCCACAAAGATTAACTTAAAACACTGGCAGGGCTATGAAGTTGGTGGGAAATCTAATTGTCTCTATCGATCTGAGTTCCCTTATCTAAGGAGGCGCTGTTTTTTTTGTTTTTTGTTTTTTTGGGGTCAGAATTAGACTGAATCAGTGTTTTTTTTTCATCCAGACTTCCCTGCACTACATTAAAACCGGACAAAAGACAACTTTCAGCTCTTAGAGGACACGCATACTGCTTCCACTCAGTACAAAAACATGCTGTACCAGCTCCAGACACAGTGTAGAGAGCGGAGACAGCCTCAAAGACTGACCATCTGTACTGCCACTGCATGGCGCCGACGCTTCTACCATCTACCGTCCTCTGCTTCCCACATGAAAAGGTTAAAACGATTATGTCAAAAATCTGGGTTTTAACTCTCCTGGGTCTTTGATTGTTCGTTGTATCTTTTAGCTCTGTCGTCTTTGATAACCGGATGCAGTATCTACTCTTAAACAAAGCTGGAAAATGACCCATAATGCATTTTTTTTTGGTCAATACCGGTGCCATTTGTAACAGTGTGTGTCTGCATTCCAGTGAGCGTTTTCTCCAATGTGCCATTAATGGGAGAAGAGGGACCATATGAGGTGGATTTATAGTAAATCTTACATCACATAAGGTGTCATGTTTAGTATGGAAACTAGTCTGCGGGTGTATAAAATTAGGGCGTTTATATATCATGTGAATTTCATACTGAAGTCACACTAACGGTGCCATTTAATGGGTTTGTCATGGCATCCCAGTTTTTTTTTTTTTTCATGCACCGGCTCCCTCTGTTGGTGTTTCCAGGCAACTACATGTGACATGACACCCATGACTGACCAAGTCCAGCATAGACCCGAGCACCGATTACCCAGGGGTCAGTGTTCACTTTCACCTTCATGTCGAAAGCTTCGTTTAGTTTTAGAAAACAATGCAGGATCAGACAAAAAGTATGAGTAGCAATACTAACAGATAAAGTGGTGACATTTCGTGTACACTCCACTGTGCTGCAAATAACATAAAGAGGAGCTCCACTGAAGTTTCACAAAAAAAAACAAAAAAACAACAGAGTACTATTCAGCAGCTCTATAGGAGCTTTTTGACATCTGAAACAATTATAGCCTGTAACCACAGTTGTTATATATTAATTTTTTTTTTACTTTTCATTAGTTGTTTTGAATTTTGGTTTTTTTTTTTAATGGTTTGCTCCTTAATTTTCGTTTTAGTCTTCATAGTTTGACGTTAACGACAGACTTTTTGTGGTAATTTGAAGAGTGTAACCCCGTATTAAACCTGAGTGCTTGACTTTAACCTCTGTGATGTCAAACACTGACATAACGCGCTGTTCTGACAGGAAACTGGCAAAGCTAACGACGTGTAGAAGAAGTAAAACCCAAAGTTCTTAGCTTATAAACTGACAAAGCCAGAAATTAGACCTTTTTTAATTATTATTATTTGTTGTTATTTCATTCGTTTAGCCTCGTTTTAAAGTTACTTGTAATAGAAATTCTGTTTTAATAGTGGGTGTGGATATATGTGTGGGACAGGGATGTTTAGAAGAATTTACTTTCATTCCTGGAGTTTGGATCCACCCTTTTTTTGTTACGATACGTCAAATTCTCACACTTTGATTAAAGTGCAATACAGAACCCATGGAGAACCCCTTTAAACATTCTACTGCTGGACCCCTGCCATCACCTCCATGTAAACAAATAGTGTAAACAGTGGCTAAACTTGCATTGGAAAAAAAAAAAGTGTATTTTTCTCATTTCTAGTCAAAATACCTCATCACACTTAAGACATAATCACCTAAAGAGTAACTTTTCAGTGAGATATAAGAATTTATTTTTATATAATAGATCGTGAAAATGTTATTTCAAAAAATCTTACCATCTTCCTCCATTGGCAGATTAATATTATTATTATTATGCTTAATTGAAGATTTATTTGCTTAATTGTAATTGTTTTCCTGTTGTCTTTGTTCTATTTCAATGTGAAGCATCTTTGAGTGTCCAAAAAAGCACTATAGAAGTTCTCATGTATTATTATTATTATTATTATTATTATTAATAATAATAATAATAATAATTCAAACAAAAAAATCTGCCAATGGAACAAGTAAAAATTTTCTTGGTAAGTTTTTTTTTTTTTAAATAACATTTTCACGATCAATTGTCTAAAAATTAATTCTTATATCTCACTGAAAACTTACTCTTTATTTAAGTGATTATGTCTTATTTTAACCAGTATGGACCCAGTGTGACAGTCATGGCAGTTCCAAAATTAATTTTTCTCTATATTTAACCATCATTAAGTGGTTTATTACCATTTATTATACAATTATCTCCTGTATTTTGTGTTTTGTTTTGTTTTTTCAGTCAAAATCAGGTATTTTCCAACATATAATTTACTAATCATATAGACGTTCATAAAAGCTCATTGTAAAGTTAAGGAATATTATATCAATAATAAAGAAAACTGAAAAAAGGTGACTTTTTCAGCAAAATATAGCTTTAACTGAATATAGACTAAGTGTGATCATCCACTAGCATTGATCAAATTCCAGGGGTTTTACTGGGGATTCAGTGTTGTACAAGATAAGGTTGTTTCCATGGTAACTACCGAACCTCTGAATGTCCAAATGGGTCATATCTGGTGAGCATGAAAAGATGAAAAACTGTATTTTACACCAATTATTTACATAGATTAGTGGCTCAACAGGGATTAAACAGTTTATATCAGTAGATGATTTTGGGAGCTGGTGGATATTTGGGTCTTTATGGGTTCAGTGGAATGAGATATTTTGACTAGAAATGAGGAAAATACACTTCATAAGGTTTTTATTTATTTATTTGTTTTTTTTGCAGTGAGGCAGGTAAATCCCACTCAACGCAACATTTTTTCACAGGTTTGCTCATTTAACCTCGGACTCCTCACTCACCACATTGCGACTAGCGTAGCATAACAGGGGGGGTCAAACTCATGTTGGTTCAGGGGCCACATTCAGCCCAATATGACCTGAAGTGGGCCGGATCATTAAAAATAATAACATGATATATAAATTATATTAGTCCCACAATTCTATGTGCAATTTCTATGTTTTAGTGTGAAAAAAAGTAAAATAGTATTGTTAAAATGTTTACATCTACAAACTATCCTTTAAAAACATGAACACAAAGAAATTTATTGGGGGAAAAAGTGCAATTTTTTACTATTTATGCCATTATTTGACCTCAGTTCCTCTTTTTTTTTTTTTTTTTATTAAGTACAGATCACAGCGGATCTACAAATACACAAAATATTTAATAACAGGTAGAATATTGGTACAATTACATTTAATTCTCTTGAGACATTTCTGGTTCATATTTGTTCAGGTTATTTACATTTTTTATAAAAGGCTAATCTGTAAATGTAAACATTTTTGTGTAATTTAAATTTTTTTTACACAAAAATTGATTTTCATTATTTATAGTTTATTCTGATAGTGTTTTATTGGTCTAACCTAAAATTATTTTTGATGCTTAATATCTTCAGTGTAATTTTTCTATTTCACTCATTTATCCCACGGGCCGGATTGGACCCTTTGGCGGGCCGGTTTTGGTCCCCGGGCCACATGTTTGACACCCCTGTTCTACAACACATCGTGATATTTCACGGGTGGAGTGCGCAATAGAGCAAAGTGACTGTTTCCAGGACATTTTACGATCCACTGAGGAGGATGAGGAGAGCTTGTTCAGACTCTGCTTCATAATCCAAATGTTCTGAGGAGTCGTGTAGCTGCATATTGTAATAATGACGTGTGTGTGTTCAATGTGAGCTGTCCATTTCTTCATGTTCTTCCAGTACTGCATATAATTATCTTAACAGGCACAGATTGTCCGCTGAGGTTTGGAA
>JAPSES010000104.1:6559210-6576127 GCA_029822895.1 Maxillicosta whitleyi
CAGTGAACATGTGACACATAAACAGTACCGCAGTGAACATGTGACACATAAACAGTACCGCAGTGCTTCAGTTTCAGCTTCACAGTTTCTCTTTTATGGATTGGGATTGTCTATTTTGGGATTGTTTTTATTTTTATCAATTAGTAGAAATTTCAGGCGACCCCATTCGAATTCCAGGCGACCCCACGTGGGGTCCCGACCCTAAGGTTGAAAAACACTGCCTTAAACCAAATAGTTGAAGACATATTAGCTGTAGGAAGGGAACTTTAAATTTTTTATGATGAAAATATTTCCATGGCTCCACATGTACAGCGCATTAATATTTCACCTGAGCGAATACAAATACTAGAATTGGTTTGACAGGTGAACTGTTTCTGAAATGAATACAACCTCCAACAAAACTGACTTGAAAACAATACAGTGAGACAAAGCAAATGAAATCAAAATGCTTCTATTTTTTCAATAGGACTGCTCTTTTTGACAGTTTTCCTCTACTTGCTGCAGCAGTATCTCCTTCTGCCATGTGAGATCAGCAGAATCACTTGTATTTCCATCTGCACTGTATTTGTCACCGGATATGCTACCTCAACTCAGGCCACTGTGCTGTGTGTCCCGGTAGGTGAGCCAAGGAGTTATATGACCGAGGAGCACTCCTGTTACAAAACATAGACCACAGTCGCACAAATTTGCTGACTCTAAATGTCAGAGACCAAAGGAGATGTAATCTCTCAAACATACTGTAGATGTTTCCATTCTTCTATTTTCTGAGAAAAGACTTTCCGGTAACTAATACAACTAACGTAATACTTGTTTACCACCATAAGACTTACATATTAAATGGTGTAAAGTAATAAATATGTTGTGAATTTTTATGCTAGACTATTGTTGGCCGCAAGAGACTAAAACATGTTCCTCTGCATTCATCAAACACAATCATCTTTTATGTACTAGAGTGTGACTCATTTAAAGGTGTTTTTTTTTATTTTTATTAAATGTCAACTACAATCTATGTATAGACATTATTTGATGTTATTATTATTGCTGTGAATGTCTTTTTGAAAAAAGGAAAATATAAATTAAATGCAGAAGCAACTACACATGTACATATTCTGCACCAAGTTTAATTTTTAAGTTAACAATTACTGTCTTTGTTATGCATATGTAATAACCTACAGTAAAAGATGAGTCATGTTCTAATCCTGTAGACTATGCAGAGCACATACCACGGGTGAGGCTGATTTGTTTTTATAGTATTGTTAAAGATAAATACTGGATAAAGAATTAAGCCAACATTAGAATCACACACTAAAAATACAGAGCTACACACGGCACATAGTAAGTCATGGTGTCTTACTGTACAGTTAGTATGTTAGTATCGTACCTTTTAATATTTTATATTTTAAATATGTAGACCTGATAAAACAGAGGCTTCTGAGATGGTTTTGTATCACACAATAAGTCTGAAAAAACCTTGTGAGATGTTGATGGTTTGAAGGTTGTAGTTTTGTGTTAAAATTATTATTAGTGCATAGTCTAAGTAGTAAAATGTTTTAACTTCACTGAGAACCTTATAAAAGTAAAACAGTTGTAGACGATACAATATACAATTAAACATCACCATGAATCTTTAGCACAAATACAATGAGTGCACTTATCAGAAAACACACTCCCCTTTCTAAGTCCCATTTCCCTCCAGACACAGTGTTCTGACTGAGTTTTGACACTGTATATACTGTGTATATATTCTGTATATACTCTGTATATACTTTGTATATACTCTGTATGTACTCTGTATATATTGTACTACTCAGTAGACTTCACAGTTGACAAGAAAAGTACTACTCTGCTGCCCTCTATAGGTAAACAACACTCCTCTGTTATGAAATACACAATAATACAGGCCATAATAGTAGTGAATGAGTCCATGATCCTCATACTGGATGAATAACAGCACTCTATTCTATTAATGTTATAAATTAAAGTAATTTTAAAGAGAAACTTTTATTTTAAAGAGAAAGAGAATCTATTGGGTACTTGAGAAAATATAACGTATATATTACACACAAGTGGTGTTCATCAATACTTTGGACATTTAATCCAATAGTTATTTATTTAGGTTTCCATATTATGGAAAATTGTACTGTTTGATAAATATTTAAATGTGAGTCCTCTCAAATGCCACTAAGTCTTACTGCTTTCTGTTTTGCGTGTGGTTACATAAGCATGTAGAGGTATTTTCAGCCACCAGATGGCAGCAAATAAATATTAATATCATTGTCATTTATTTTAGCTTCTCCTTTGCTGTATTTGATACTATGAGACATCTCTAAATTATTATTTTATTAAGTATATGAATTAAACATTTTGGAATTCTGATGTCTTGTCCTCCCAAATTCATAACTACATACCTTCTCTAGAAAAACATGGACTTTCTTAAAACAAAAATAAATTAATTAATTAAATTTGACTCCAGCAGAATTGCATTGCCTTATTTATAGTTGATGCCACTTAATGGTTAAAAAAAATAATAATAATAATAACCTGAACAGAGTAATTATATGTAATGAAACTATCCAGAAGCCTAGCGGTACTCAGAATAATTAAAAGAGATTCTGCTCATTTTACAAATCTAAATAAGATTCAGAGATTTCTGTTGTCATTTCATTAAATGCGCAGAACTTACAGAGAAACAAAATACTGTTCACCTTGATAATGAATGCCACAAAGTAGAATCAAAATAGAATACGAATAATAAATCAGGATAAACAATAAAATATACAGTCTACAGTGATATAAATCAAAAATATTTGCCATAATGTTGGAAATGCAAATACACAAACAGTAATGGAAGGTGAGGAGTTTATAACAGTTCATAAGGTCTATGTAAAGTAGTGCATATAACCAACAGGAGTATATATATATATATATATATATATACAGTCTGCAGCAGATGTAATAAATATCTCATATTGTGAAGAAAAAAAATCTATTCAATAAATAAATTATGAACAATGAACAATTCCTCAGGTCTCTGTTATGTATTTTTACTTTTATATTGTTTGTTTCATCATAGTGAGCGGGAACCACTGAAAATAACTGATTCTTGTTTTAATAGTTACCATTTTCCTCCCTGGGTTGTCATGGTAATATTCAACAAAAATGACCCCTTATAGAAAAAAAGTATAGTTTATAATAAAAGAATGACATATTATTCAGATTCAGTTTATTGTCATTCCACATACATGAAACGAAATTTGTCCCCAGGACCAGCAGTATACGGCCCTAATAAAAACTCTAACTCTAAAACAGTGATTCATACAATAAATACTAGCAATCAAATCTAATACTTAAAACATAAATAGGACAAACATGACAGCTACAGTGCAGGAGTGAGAGCATCATGTTCTAAAAGTGCATCATGTAAAAACATAAAGATAAAAGATAAAAACAGATAAACAAAAACATAAATGTATAAAAACCAGCACTAGCGTCCCAGCAGTAGTAGTAGTATTGTCTCCGCCCTTAACACAGAATGAAAAATTATATTTGTGACCTAATTTTATTTATTTTTTTAACAATTAAACTTCCTGCCTTAGCCCTGTACTCAACACACAATGGTATATCAAACAAGATAACCATTATGTGGAGGACTGCACATAATGGCTATCAACAGACTGAAGGAAGTGCAACATTGTGATAATAAACCTCCTCTCTCCAATTCTTCTGAAATAATACATCCATTCAGTCAGTACCAAGCAGCAGTCTCCTCCTGCTGTCCCATGGAAGGGAAGGAGGACCAGTGCCAGTCTTGTACCTCGTCTGCAATCCTTCAATGGGCCTTTGTGGATGCTGCCATCCTTCCCCCGGCCAACCCCCGGCAGCCCATTCAGGAGTGTCACATGGCACTCCCACTCAGCGCCCATCTCACAATGCACCCCTGTCATTTGCACCTCATTGACATGCGTTCATAGTGCATTGGGGAATGGTCATGCTCTTCCACTAGTTTCAAAGGAAATGAAGTCTCAGGCTGGGTGGCCAAAGTGTGGCTTCCTGCATACGGTATTCATATTTGTAAGGAGGAAGTACTGCAACCTGTGTGCATTCATGTGTACGTTGAGAACTGGATGAGTTACAAAAAGAGCATCACATAAACCTCACATATATATGTATATAACCGTCACCTGCAACAAACTTATATTAACAAAAAAAAAAAAAAAAAAATCAACAATAAAATAGTCGCCTTTTAACATCTCTGTACAATATAAAGCAGGGGTCTCAAACTCATTTTCTTCCGGGGGGGACCACATTCAGCCCAATTTGATCTCAACGGGGCTGGACCAGTAAAATAATAACATATAAAATACTTGCATAATAATCTATAAATAATGACAACTCCAAATCTGTCTTTGTTTCAGTGAAGACAAGCCCATTAAATTATGAAAATATGCACTTTTATAATCTATCCAAACAAAAAAGATATGAATAACCAGAAAAAACCTGACATTTCTCGTGAAAAATAAGTGCAATTTTAACAATAATGTGCCTCAATTTATTATTTATACGTGCTCATTATGGATCGGATCTACAAACACACACATAACAGGTAGAAAAGTGTTAAAATTATGCTTAATTTTCGTTAGACATTTCAGGTTATTCACATTTTATTGTTACAGGATGTTTTGTAAATGTAAATATTTTCATAATTTAATGTTGTGTTTTGCATTAAAACAAGGGAAACAAATATGAAGTTGGCAATATTTAAAGACATAATGTAATATAAATTTTTTCCACATCAAACCAAGGAGAAAATATGCTAATTTTTGGGGGAAATTAATCTATTTTTATCTTACTGTAGATCATATTAGTCTGTATGTGGAACTAAAATGAGTTCAACAGCCTTGACTGTGGATTTTTTGCAAACTATATTGATATATTAAGGAATTAAATGTGGAAACTGTGGCGTGTCATACAATAACACAAGTACAGTTGAATCACTGCTCCCATCTCTTTAGTGATTAGAAAACTGACAGATAATCAAGATTTTTATGGCAGGATATTTGTAGCAGTCAAGAACATTTTCCAGAATATTGTCCAAAACTGCTCCAAAAGTTCTTCCAATGACTATAACTTTTTTGTTTGTTCTTTCTCACCTCTACATTAAACCACTTTGTTCTAGTGGTTAATCTGTACTTTTAACATGTGAGTGGTTGAGTGTTGCCTGACAAAAGCCTCTTGGCATTCTCAAAGAGGGCAGTCAATTATCTGATTGTGGCTTTCAAATGGTTCTGATTGAAATGTCAGAATGTTTTCCAATATATCTGGTCAGTGCACTGGCTTTTCAATCACATCTGGTAACTGTAATATGCAGAGGAACAAAACATGTAGTGGAACATGTATATAAAATAGTATAAATAAAGTGAATTAGAAGGTGATCAGATTTTACTACCTCCTGTGCCTTAGATGCAATTGAAACTATATAAATAAATTACATTATAAGTAATATTACTGCTACTTATAATCATTTTTAATCAAAGATGGACTCAGTTTAACCCACAAAGACCCAATGTTACTTTTGTGACAGTTCCAAGTGATTTATCACAATTTATTATGACATAATCCTCTGTATTTTGTAGTTTTCAGTGAAAATCAAGTATTTTTCTGTATTTAATTTACTGATCATGTAGATGTACATAAAAGTTCAAATCAAAGTTGAAGGGCTATTATATCAGAAACAAAGAAAACTAAAGAAAAAGTGAGTTTTTCATCAAAATATATCATAACATAAGAACAAGAACATAAACCAATTGTTTCTATCCACTGTCATTAATACAACTCCATAGATTTTACTGCTGGATCAATACTGTAGAAGATGACGGTGTTTCCACATTCATTACAGAGCCTCTGAACGGTGAGCATGAAAAGATGACGATCTGCATTTTACACTAATTATTTGTATGTATTGATATCATTATTGATTGGTTCAGAAATTACTAAACATTTTAGATCAGTAGATGCTCGTTGTCATCATGACTGTTTGGGTTTTAATGGGTTAAAAACATTTATACATGTTGTGTATCGACGATACTGAAAGAAGATACATGTATTTACTTATAAATATTTTAATTTCACCTCAGTTTATCATTACATTACACTACATTACATTACATTTGGCTGATGCTTATCATTAGATGCCAGTGATCTGGGTCTTCTTCTTCTTCTCCTTTCGACTTATCCCTTCGCCACAGTGAATCAATTGCCTCCATCTAACCCTGTCTTCTACATCCTGTTCTCTCACACCGACTGCCTTCATGTCCTCTTTCATTACTCTTTCTGGGTAATTACGGCTATAAACTGAATATATTCACACTGAAGCTATGGGTCTGATTTAACCTTAATAAACCCAAACTTTGGTTCAGTGTGTAATATCTCGCAGTGAACTTGTAGATAAATGTCCTACATCGTGTCCTCTTTGTTCGCATTAGCTAGCATTTGTTCATCGTAAATCACAGTAATAGTTATCGCGTATAAAAACATGTAACAAAACCACAGCTATTCTTATTTTCACATGATTTATTACTGCAAACAAAAACATGACTTTTATTTAATTTCTGCTATTAAATCCCTCTAAATCCACTCACATGGAGGACCTTAAAAACAGAGTTACATTTAGATACCAGGTGAAAACTAATTGGTCCTCATTCAGTTCTCATTCAGAAGGCTCTCTGAGTTATCATAACAGCATTACATGACAAATCATTGTAATAAATAAGCCAGAAAATCTCCTCCTACCCTCGTCAAACGTTTATCTGGCCAACAGCAGCAGAAACACTTCTCTGAGCCTTAAGTGATGGAGTGAATGAATCATAGCATATTGATGTAATATCAGTATTTTTATCAGCTCAAATCTAATGTGGGTGGGAGTAATGGACACATTATATGCCTACTTATTTTACTGACGCAAATGGGCCTCCATCTGTATATATCCTTTTATGAATTAATATAGCACAATTTCAGAGAGGCACTATAATAAAGCACTTATACTATGTACACTGTAAATGTTACATGAGCATACTGATACCGAGTCTGTACATTATATGCACTTTACTATGATTTTTTATACATGCTTGGCTTGTTCGATTAATGGCTCTTAAATTCTATATATGTTAGAGATTTTTTTCAGATTTTGTAGATACTTATCAGCCCTTTACTTCAGATGACAAAAAAAACCCCAATAATAATCCTAAAAATACCTATTAAATGTCAATTAATACTGATAGACTTTTAATATAAGTCACCTTTTCTCTATCATTTGTCCTTTTTACCATCATCGTCATTGATTAAGTTATTTATTTATTTATTTATTTATTTCGCATGAAATACAAAGCACAAAAGTGAAGTAAAAAAAAAAAAACACTGTGCAGGAGAAGGGATAAGCCTATTAAGCTTATACAGGCCCTCCTCCTTAAAGTATAACAAATAATAATTACAATAAAACTGAAATACTAGAAATGAAAAGTAAGACAAATGAGAAGGAAATGATAATGAATCATAAATAAGTGACAATTAAATGATTAAAAACAAAACAATAGCAACTAAGGAAACTATTTAACACAGAAACTAAATAACAACTGATTCAAAACAAGGAAATATGGAACTAAAGTTACATAAATAAGACGATCTAACAGACAATTAAGCTAGTTGAATGTTGGGTTGTTTATAAGGTGCTTCTTTAAGTTCAACTGTACCGTTCATTATACAGACAGACATGAATAAACATTTCTTACTGCTATTGCAAAGACCACCCTGAAAAAGAAAGGTTAAAACGACACCACTGGTGGTGGGGTAAAATGAGCAGTAATAGTTTTCATGTGTTTGCTTTTGAGAATAATCCTGAACCTTATACCAAGTGATACTAACAGATTGTACGTGAATAACTTGCTTTGTTAAAGGAACATGGTCGTGGCAAATTATAGGTTGCTGATAATCCTTTGTAAGCGGTGTGTTATGTGGATATGTGGTTTATGTAAGTCTGCAATGTTGCTCCATCATGTTTCTACAGAACCTCAGAATGGACTTTGTCTTCTCCTTTTTTGTCATCTCCTGCCCTTTCCAGTTGTTTTGCATTATGGTCAATGGTAAGAAACTTTTTTTTTTAAAATCTCTTTTAATTATGCCACTATTTACATTTGTTAATTTTAAAAACATGTGAATAGAAAGAATACATACCTGAAAATTGTAGAGGTGATCTCATCATAATTGTCTAAACTGACAATGTCTCTGCAGCTTCGGTGTAATGAGACTGGAGGGATTTTCATCTCTTTTAATATTTTTTCACCCCGTTGTCTGATGATAAAATAAAATGTGCCAAAGCAGTGATTGTTTTGGTGTGAGTGATTTGTTTCATGTGCGACAAGAGATGAAGTTCATGGCTGTTCGTAACACAAAACAAAAGATTTCTTTACTATCTTTGCCACAAATCGTGGCTTTCTCAACTAGCAAAATTATTGTTTAAACGGATAAATATCATATGTGTAAATGGCCACAGTGCTGATGAAGATCAGGAGTTGTGTCCCCAAGCACTTTCAAAGGCAGCTCACCTCTCCTAATGTGCTAATGCTAATGCTAATGCTAGGTACTGTGACTTGATTTCCTTACAGTAGGGGTGTCAAACATGTGACCTGGGGGCCAAATGCGGCCCGCGAAAGGTTCCAATCTGGCCCTTGGGATGAATTTGTGAGGTGTAAAAATTACACTTAAAATAGTCACAAAAAATTTGAACAGGTTCCATGTACAGATCAGCAAAATATTATCCTTTAAATATTCATAACTCCAAATGTTTCTCTCTTTAAATGTAAACATTTTCATGTAATTTTCCTATATTTACACTCAAATAAACTGCAATTTCACACAAAAAAGTAAATAACCTGAGTATGAACAACCTGAAATGTCTTAAGAGAAGGGTAATTTTTACCAGTATTCTCCCTGTTGTTAAATGCTTTATGTATTTTTAGACTCAATATGATCTGTAAGTGAATTTTGTTAAAATTTTACTTTTTTTCCTTAAGAAATTTTAGGTTGTTCGTGTCATTCACATTGTTTTAAAAAATATTTTAGAAATGCAAATATTTTCATCATGTAACAAACATTTGGAATTGACATTATTTATATATAATTACGTTATTTTCTTAGTGGTCCGGCCCACTTCAGACCAAATTTAGCTGAATTTGGCCCCTGAACTGGAATGAGTTTGACACCCCTGCCCTACAGAGATGAAAAAGCAAGTTTACATTAAACTTTAACCATGGACTTAGGCTTTAAGGGGTCAAGGTTCAGGTGCATTACAGCCACCTCCTACGTTTGAGTCTGGATTAGACTTATATCCCATAAACTACAAACAAAATCCCTGAACAGACAAAACAAAAACTGTTTGTAACAAAGCGTTCCACTTTTTTTTTTTTGCAGCCACTGTAGATTAGGGTGGTGGGAAGTGATCATTGGGTGTAATTTACAAATTTACCACTAGATTTCACTAATATGCACTGAAAAACACACTCCAGACTTTATACTCATCGGTTAACAACATATGAATTGACCTGATACTGTATTTTCTAATGAGGGAAGAAGATGAATTGTCATTTGAGTACATTTTAAAGGGGGGGATTTGTTTTGTTTTTTTCAACCCATACAGACCCCGGTGTTATTTTTGTGTCAATTCCCAAATAAACCTTTCTCTACATCTAACCTTCCTTAAGGGATTTATCATCATTTATTAAAATATTATCCTCTGCATGCTACATTTTTCACTGTGAATCATGTATTTTCCTATATTTAATTTTCTATATTTAATTTACATGTTCATGAAAACTCAGAGTAAACCTAAAGGAGCAGAGTTGCTGTTTCAGAACCCAATCTGTCCATCCACAACCATTGATCCAACTCCATGTGCTTTATATCCAAATGGGTCATATCTGATGAGCATGACAAGATGACTAACTGTATTTTACTATTGTATTTTAATACTATATTTTACTTGATCTATAGAGTACATGTGAAAATGATAAACTGAAGGATAATATTATTAAAATTACACTTATTTTTTCCCCCATATTATTCACATTGTTTTAAAGCATAGTTTGTAGATGTAAACATTTTCATAACGTAATTTTACTCTTTTCACTCTAAAACATAGAGAAAAGATTGGACTTGATCTTATTTATATATTATTATGTTATTATTTTACTGGTGTGGCCCATTTCAGATCAAATTTGGCTGAATGTGGAACTGAACTAACATGAGTTGTACACCCCTGGTCTAGGGTCAGGATTTCAGTGAAGACCCACATTTGGTTCCGATTTGAACCTTTATTTTGGAGGATCATTTGCAATCAGCTACGTGACCATGTGCAGCATCCCCACCTCTCCCCTCCCCTCCCCTCAGTCTTTCATGCAAGCATCACTCCCCTCCTCGTACACGCTGTCCTCAACCTCCAGCAGCACTACCCGCATCGGTCTGTGTACGCCGATCCGACTGGGAGGAGGTGGGGTCTTAACTACTGGTGGTCGTGGATTAGCTAGCCAACGTTACGTGCGAACCGTGCAGACCGTCAACCACGACTGCGTTGTGTTAGGGGGAGGGAAATCACGACGAGAAAACCCTTGGAGGAATCCCCTGTCAGCGGCACCACTATCACTACTAACTCCCTTCTTCGTTTGCCCGTTCTTTTCTGTCTGTGCTTCCCCGGTCGGACCCAGCGACACAACCTCCTCCTCTCCCTGGTATCGAACCCGAACCACCGCCGCCGCCGTCAGCATCACAGGCGGGGGTTGTGTGATGAAGTCTCCCTGCAGCACAGCTTTGGTTCAGATAAGATAGTTTGGTTTCTTCGGTTTCAGTCTGGGACAAGTTATCAACCCTCGAACGCTTTCCAGCACAGAGAGTGTGTGAAGACTCGTGTAACAGAAGAAAACACAGTCACCCACTACTACTGGGACTGAAGGAGTCGCTGGTAAGTGGACGGTCTTTTTTTTTTTTTTTTTTTTTTTTTAACCCTTATCGTCTTGTTGCTAACTGATACGTTGAATGCGCTCAGCCGTTGATGCTGTCCAGTTAAAAAGCTTATTTAGGCTTGCATTAGTTTACAACGCACCTGAATGGCATACAATAAAATTAAAACATAGTGTCTTTTAAGCTATCTTGACGTCAATTTAATGTATATATTTTAGCAGTATTTGGATATTTGGGCATATATCGTTAAGTAATGCAATGTCATCCGTAGCTAGCGTAGGTTAGCTAACTAGCTAACTAGCTAACAAGCCTACGCCCAGCCGTCTCCCGACATCCACACCGGGATTCGGTTAAACTTAGATGCTCGCTGCCACATTGGAAAAAATTAGTTGAAGTCATAAAAATTAGTTTATTAACTACGGCTAATGACCTTGGCTGATTGATATCACACCATCCTGACTGATACACAGTGATTGTCAGTGCATTACAGTCATTATGTCAGTCTGTTATAGTGTCATTTACACAAAGTGCAGTAACAATACGCAACCGAAATTATTTGCTGGACAGCGATAACCGTTGTTTCAACGCGTGGCAGGACAACAGTAGGGCTTTCTTTATGTTTCCGTCAACACTGACAGCATTGTGCACTACAACACGCCTGGACTATAACAGTCCTGAGTTTGTATAGTAGGAGAGCCGTGTGAGAATGAGACTTTACATTCACAGCTCAGTGCTCATAATGGATAAACTATTAAAATACTCAAGGGGATTCCAATAGGCTGCTCTTGTTGTTGAATCAAGCATGTGTTAATTTCAGGCTTGGCTACTGTATTAAGAATACTGAGACAAACCTCTGTAATTCACTATCATCCAGGTTCCATGTAAATTATGACTTTGGTTTTGACAGGATTTAAGTGCAGTCTAGTCACTACTGACCCCTCCATTTGTGGGAAAAGCTGTCAAAATGTACTGTACAGTTCATTCATGTTCATATCAGTGCCGTCAGAAATGTTGCAGAAGATTTATTTATTTGGGTAATCACTTTGGATCTTCAGTGGGTACTAGCCTATCTCTTGAGTCCACACAAAACAAGCAAGGCATTTTGTTTTGATTTCTTTATGAATAGCTGTTGCTCTTCATCCCGTTTTTGAAACTGCTTTCAGTTTCAATCTGAATTATATTTGGTGGTAGATTGTTCCAGGTTAAGTAACTCATCACTGTGTCTATCATTCATATGCATTAAATGAGTATAAGGATGTTGGTTGCCTTAAGGTACAAGTTTTCGCCATAAAATAAATCAGACTGCATGTCAGTCTATGCATTAGCATTTTCTCTAAGGTTGTAGAAGTTATTGTAGGTGTGTAGGTTCTCCTTAAAGCTTAAAGACCAAAGTTGCCAAATAAATCCACTGATGACCAATTACAATCGCTAGACCTGGGAAATTTTTTGTTTAGTTCACATTAAATTCATATTAATTTGTTTTATTTGCCACTCATGACTTTACTGTATGGTGATAGAGAAATCCCAGAACAATGTACTGTTTATTCCTCTTCTGCTACATTTTGGTTGAGGTAACTTAAATCATTAGCTTTTGTACTGAACTGTGTGGTGGACAGTGGATGGCACTGAACCAATGATTAAAATTTGTTAAACTCTTCTGTGCACTGACCCTTCAGGATGGGGTCACTGATGGCCATGTACACATGACCAGATGTTCAGAACGGAGGAAAATTGATTTGTAGTGTTCGTGAACTACAAGTGAACTAACTAAGCGATATGTTGAAATGCAGCATACGATATGAAGCAGACTGTTTGTGAACTGTGTAGCCCTGATGTGAACAGAAGGTATACAGTCACATTTGACACAGTGTGCTTCACTAGACACTCTCATTGACCTTTATGTACACTAACTCACTGTGATATCATAATGGCCCTGTGCACATGACTGGAAATATTGATTGGTTGTACCACTGTACAAATTTTGTAACTTTTATAGCACACAAAGGAAGAGAACTTTATTTTTATTTCACTTTTAACTGTGAACTTAGAAGAGACAACCAAAGTTTAATATGAGACTGTGTTAGCTCTTTCCTTATCTTGTCCAGGGGTAGTAAACATTACACAAAGTAAATATCGTTATGCAAACCTACTGTTTTTAAAAGGATTTCAGTCATTAATTTCAGGTATTTCCAGTGACATTGATCAGACCTCAAGCACAAAGTATAGCAAGAAATCTTAAGTTACAAAAAATATGTCCAGCAACCCAGGGTGTTCTCAGATCATATTTTTGTGACTAACTTTAAATAGGTACTGAGAGAAACAAATACTGTATATATACACCAGGTGTATAGTAACACGGAGTACTTCATCATGTAGGCTGCGGTATTAAGTACTTGATGCTGTCAAAGAAGCATCAGGGATCTTTTTTCACAGCTGATGATTTGCCTTATATTACATGGGACATCCATATATAGAAATATAAGGTTTTTTTTGGGTTTTTTTACCTTTACATAGTATTCGTTTATCCTCTTTATAAGGTACATTATGTGTCCTATAAGCCAAGGGTTGAATACGCTAACTGTTCTGACACAGCCAAGTTGTTACCCACATGCTTATTACCTGGAGGTTTAGTTCACTTCACATTGTTAAATTAATGTGAATCAACACTCAAAGAAGATTTTATAATGAAATTGCTGCTGTCACATTATTTATAATTAAAAAGTCCACTAAATCATTTGTCAACGCATTTTTGTTTCTAGATTTTGGAAGTCTAAACGGGTTTATTGACATTTAGTATGATAATTTTTAAAACTTTGCTCCCATGATAAAAGGGGTCAGTCACATACTCAGAGGACTTTGACTATAAAAGTGTGTGCACCCCTCTTTTACACCCTCCTAGTCAGTGGTAGTACAAGGAATGTATTTTCATACCTTTTGTGTGTTAATACCAGTTGTGTAATTTCCAGTTAAAAGGAAATGGAACATTGTAGGACATTCATGAACTGAGTAGAGATTTACTTGGGGGTGCGAGTTCTTTACATTCAGCGCAAAGGTTAAACGGTCAAATAATACCACAGATTACATAATACATTTTTAGTCAGACTTATGTCTTGACATGTAGAGCTGATTTACATGGTCTAGCCTATATAGTTGCCTTTAAGAAGACATAGCATTGACACTCCGGGCAGTAGAGATTAGGCTAAATAATGCAAATGTAATAAAACTCCAAAATCAATTTCATTCCTATTTCTAAGGTAAAGATAGCAGTGCAATTTAGTCGGTATACTT
Organism: Maxillicosta whitleyi; assembly: GCA_029822895.1. Taxonomy (NCBI): domain Eukaryota; kingdom Metazoa; phylum Chordata; class Actinopteri; order Perciformes; family Neosebastidae; genus Maxillicosta; species Maxillicosta whitleyi. The sequence continues at coordinate 6,573,503 of JAPSES010000104.1, forward strand.
CTATTGAACATAGTAAATACATGGAAGACAGGGATGCCTAAATTACTTACACTATTACTTTATTTATACAGGTTTCAGGGATCTGAACTTTCACAGCAGAATCTTGCACACTGGCAGAACAGCAGTGTCTAATAGCTTCGTCCTGGAATATTGCATGTCTTTTCAGTAAGTTGTGTACAATTTAAGGGAGGTCAATGTACATGTGCCATAGTTGCTGATTAATAGGTGACTTCCATAGTGTGATTTTTCAATGTGTACTCTCTCTACCACCTTTTACTAGTATTGTGTTTACAGTTTGGACAAATCATTCAAACTTTTTTTGTGTGTGAAACCCTGATGATGGTGAGAGGAAAAAGCAAAAACTTTCATAACTGATAAAAACCCAAGTGACCAGATTGAAAATTAACATACAAACATTCATCATGCTGAAAAACAAGGTAGAAACGGTTAATCTTCCAAAAACATGTGCTGCCATGATGTAGCTAGATTTGCACTGTCTGGATGCTTTATACGTTCTACAGTGTACTAGTATTAAGGTAGCGGCTCCAGTGGTGTACGTCAGTTAAAATATGTTTAGTTTACACACACAACATGTGTCCTATATGAAATGTTTGTTTGTAGAATTACTCTTGACACCTTTCTGTGTTGCATTTCATATAGGATTGGTTGTGTCCTGTAGGTCAGTATGAGATAACCCCAATAACTGATATGACTTGTATTGGGTTTTGGTTGTTTTCATGTTTCAGCTTGACTTACTCACCCTCACATGACTACAGTTTGTATTTATAGTGACTGTGACCCTGCACTTTGCAGACCCAGGGTCCTGTTTCTGTAAAACAGGTAGCTGACGTAGTTTAAAACTAAAAATGTAGCCTATTGAATATCATCTATTTATCTTTTTTTTTTTTTTAACTTGAGTGAAAAATGTCTATGTGTTAGAGGAGTGCAGACAAAAATAACAAACAGTTCTACAATAAATCAAAATGGTTTGGAAAGGAAAGTAAAAGTAAGTAAGACATACAAACATTTCCAGTAAATGAGGTGACACAGTGCTCTGAACCCAGGGGAAAAAAACCTCCAGAGAAATGTGGCACTGGATACGTAGGGACGAGTGCTATGAGACAGCTGTATGTGTCAGTTCGCCTTGTTTGTGTCAGCTTAGGTTACTATCACAGTCCACCCAGGAGCAATATGTAGCTCCTTTTTCATTTCAATGTAGCTGATTAGCAATATGTTTCTGGCTTTGTTAGCAAATGTATGACAAAATATGACTTTTATGGATATTTAACCAACTTATTAATTTGCAGATATGAAATGCTATGCTGAAGTAGTCACCTAAAAGTCTTGAGTGGAATATAGCACTGATAAACAGGATCTGAATCTATAACTTTGTATTTTAACTATATTTGGTGATGTAAGAGTAACCCCTTCAGTAACAAAGCAGCATGACACTGAACATGAAACTATAACACTTTGTAAAGAAGTACAGTTTGTTAAAGTTAGATATACTCCAGTGAATACCCTACATGTATGAATGGGACATCTAGTGACTTTAGATATGAATCCAGTAATTGTAATTCTGTCTGCAGCTGACTTTAGATTGACCTTGTCAGTTCCACAGAAGTCTTTCGCCTCCTGAATCTGCATAGCTGGATTTATAGTTACAATGACCTACTTACCACAGGAGTTGATGTAACTAGAAAAATATGCTTTTTCAACGCATATTTCAAAGTTTGAAATGAAAACGGGTACTTTTATTAGTAATTCAGTGAATGATCATGTTTTACTCTCCAGAGTTAATATTATACACATAATGGAGCAAGAGTTATGTTGGGTTTCTACACCCCTCGCTCCTTTAACAAATTAACCAGCTACCACAGTCATAAAAGAGAAAGAGCAGTTATATTTCTGGGGACATTTCAGTTTCATGATTTGGCAGAGCTCCACAACCTCCTCCAAATCAGGTGGTGAAACTATGGTGCATAAATTTGGTAAGTTGTCGTCATATGAATGTGTACAGCCAGAAGGTTTTGAAGCGCCCCATCCTCTGCCTCTGAGGCCCCGGTGTTTGTTGCTGCCCTTTGGCATATTAAGTTTCAGATGTGCAAATCTCAAGCCTGGGCTGTGGCTGCTAGTGGAAATTTCCACTTCTCATCCACACATCACCTACTGAATGTGATGGGCTGCTCACAAGGACTACTGAACAGAGCTAAATGCTTATGTTTTTTTTATCTAAAAAGTTATGTGATAATAATGAAAGTGAAAATAACTGTATATAGAATAATAGAAGAGGGACTGAAGACATTTTTGGGGAAGCACACAAGGGAAATCCCTATAGTTACTATAATAACGTTTTGGGAAAACTGAACAGTAAAGTCTTAGTTTTTGTTTCTTCTTTGCAAAATACATATTTACAGTATGATTCAGCAAATGGCTAGACGCTTTGTTATTCTGCATAACAAACATTAGTTTAAAGCAGCTTATCATGTATACATGTGATAAGGGAGGTTAATGAGTTGGTGAATGATTGACAGTAGGGCTGTACAATTAATCGTTAAAAGATCATAATCTCGATTCACACATATATGCAATCTCATTTCTAAACACAGATGATTGAATATAATA
>JAPSES010000104.1:6577006-6590866 GCA_029822895.1 Maxillicosta whitleyi
GGGGTTGCTGTTTCTCTTTTAGAGAGAGTGAGAGAGAGAGACCAACAGGAGTGAGGGAGTGAAGAGAGGCCTGAGTTTGGCTTGGAGCCTTTATGAAGACAGCAAAGGGCAGTGATCCAGAGTAGGCAACAGGAAACCTCTCACTGACAAGGCTCTTAAGGAATGGGTTATTTTGTTTAAGCCTGTACCACAAGTCTGTGTTTTTTTTGCACTGTACCATGAAGGCACCGAATGCGTAAGTATGTATGCAATGATAAAGATATCATGATGCTGCTGCTATCAGCCTAGCAACATTTTTTCATGCAAGCTAGATGAAGTGTAAACATGTCAGTAATTTACTTGGTAAAATATCACTCTGGCTATTCGGTGGTTTATGTATTTTTCACTGTATTATTTGTGTTGAATTATTGATTAATAGCAGGTCTGAAGAAGGGCATGTTTTGGTGTCAGTTTCACACATGTTCAGGGGTTTATGTAAAGCATGTGTAGCACCACAGCAGCTTGCATTCACAACTAGCAAACTAGCAATTGAAATAATGAATTTCTGGCTGATTTTTGGTTTCTCTTTTATTATGAGTTTGTCATTAGCCAAATTCTAACCAAAATTAAACTTTAAAAAATACAAAATTTCTGTCCAGTGCTGTTATAAAAGTATAAAGAGAGCTCAGTGACAAAAGTTTTTCTTTTTTTTTTTTTTTTGTCCAAAAACACATATTGTGTCTTAGCTTTTGCTGTTACACTGTCATTACCAAGTTTGTCGTTTGTATTAAGTCAATGAACTGGCAGTCTCTTCATTAACACACATATACAATTATTTGCTGCTCTTAGACACATTTATCTTTTATCAACATAAAATAGTGTTATAGGTATGTGTTTGGATTTTTCAGATTTTCCCCATTTCTACTGCTTTTGTGCAAATTGAAAAAGTGAATGAAAACAGCTGGCTGATTCTCTGGATGTTTCCTGCACCTGTTCATTCATAAATTACTCGCATTGTACCAGGGTCTGACAAATGTAATGTCCGAGTTGTCTTGTTATTTGAATCGCAGCCCCATGAAAAGATATTCGGTTCATATATGAATACAGTCGAAAAGAAGAGTCAGTCTGTAAAGTATCAGGAGCGGTGAGGAAAATTTGGCTTTTTAAGTCATATTTTTAGGCTAGGTCCACACTAAGATATTTTTGATATAAAACACAACTTATATAACATAGCATCCCCACTACTATTGTATTATACCTGAAATGGAAACTCCTGGAAATGTTGCTGAAGCTCTTTTTAAAATGAAACCGAGAGTACAAAGGTGACCTAGGACTTATTATTTATTATTGCAGTGTATGTTGGCTACTCATCGCAAGTATTTCACTTCATGGCTATGTGACAACACCTCCTGTTTCTCTAATAGAGCAAACATTTAGGAAGTTGGGTGGTCACAAGACGATATCTAAGCAAGTGCTTGCTTAAGTATGGAAGGTCATCAACTGTGAAAGAAGTTATCGCATCATTGAGACAGTAAATCATTGGATTTCAACAAAAAATTTAAGTAAACAGGCTCTCATCTGGCCTCTGGTAGTTTTGCATGATGTCCAACCCGAACATGCCTTGGGTAAAATCAGAATAGAGAAAGATACAAGTGACTGTGCCAACCTCTGTGCCTCCCCTCAGAGGGGAGTGAAGAAACTACAGCCTGAGGGACAATAGTAGTACTGTACTTTTAACTGTGAACAGTTATGTTACGTAAGACGTGAGTGAAACAAGTAATTTTACAGAGAACAGGTTTTGGGGTCCCAGTGATAACTTTATGGTGTATTCTTTCTAACTCAGGAGGTTGGCTAATGTGTTGAACAACTCCACAAAACTTTCCACTGTCCAGAGGAATACAGAGGAATAAAGCTGTCAGTGTTTCGTGAAGGGGAGGGGTATTAGATAGGGTTCCAAAAGGAGCAATGGTTATTCCTGGCCTGTCCTGTCCACCTCCTCCTCCTCCTCTCAGTAGGCGTAGACATGTCTAGTCATGTCCCTGTGGTGTATTGAGTAAGAGTCCTTGTCCGGCAGATTCCTTTTTTTCCCCAGAAATAATTTTGTAGTCAGGGTCATTTCGGGATTTAAATGTTTAGCTGTTTCTGCAGATAAAAAAGAATATAAATAACTAAAAAAATAACCTTGTTAATCTAACCTTTTGTGTATCAATGTTTTCATTTGTCTGTTTGAATTTCCTGTCCAACTACCCAGATCCAAACAAGAATTTACTTGTTTTGGAAATTCATCATTTGTCATATTCAACAAAACAAAGGCAATAAATATAGTGTTTTGTAGAATGTGAAAACAGGAAAGCTTTGCCCAGGCTCATGAAAATCAATAGTAATACTAACAGGAAACAAAAAATTAAACAAAACTCTGAAATGAAAATGAAATCAAACTCTTTGTAAACAAAACTTTTTTGACCCCCAGCTGCCTTTTTAAAATTTTTTTTTTTTTTTATTACCCGTACCATTATTGCTGGTTGAACTGTCTTTGTCTCTGAACTGTTTTTTGTTAATATCATGTTAACATTGAGTGACAAATAACCCATGTGTGCTCTTTTTTTCTCTCCATATAGATTATCCATGAGCTCCGATTTCCCACATTGCATTTTCACAATGCCAAATATAGGGTTTCAGAACCTTCCTCTTAATATCTACATTGTGGTGTTTGGAACAGCCATCTTTGTCTTCATCCTCAGCCTACTCTTCTGCTGCTACTTAATAAGGTAAGATCCGCTCAAGCTTCAGACATGTTTGTTTTGGGTTTCTTTTTTCATTTGTTGTACTGGTTTATGGATGTAGGTGCCATATGAGGATTTGTTTGACTTTTCAATGTTTTCAATTTAGCCGCAACAAAACTATAGTTTTGGAAACAGTGCAAAGTGAATTGTTTTGCTTATGGCAAGGTCAAAATTTAAAGCAGGCGTGTGTCGGTCTCACCAAGTTTGGCTTTTATCATGAAAAAAAGTCATGTATTTACAGGGTTTTCCCTTCGTTTTCAGAGGGCTTAGGTGTGTTTTTTTATTTTTTAAGAAATGAATTCTAACTGTAAATGTACATCATATTGGACTATTACTACCTGTTAAAAACAATTAGGAAAAGGTAAAGAAACCTCTGTGTTTATTGACAAGGCAAAGTGTAATTAGCAGTTAATGACATAACATTGAAGTCTTTTATTCATTCTCTAGGGTTGCTGTGTTATTCAGCCATAAATAATTGATTCACCGGTGCTGCCATGTACAATTACACCCTCACAATTCCACTGTAGTTCTATTTATTGAACCCAGATGTTTATTATATATTTAGCTCAGATATTCCTTGATATAATAGTTTTAGACTAAAAGCAAAGTTAATAAACAGAAATGTCTGCACCCTGATTTTCTTTGAAGTGTTATATGTTATATATATATATATATATATATATGAAAGAGCAACACATTATGTTGTTACTGTATTGTAAAGTTTAATCAAAGATTGGCTTTTATTTTTAATGTGTAGTTTTTGTGTTTTGTCTGATTGGCTCTTTCACATAGTATGGAAAAAGGTTTCAACAGCAGTTTGGAAATGGACACAATACTTCATTTTATAGCAAAAACACTCATAATATGTAGAGATTCAAAGATACTTAGCTGTATTATGAATAAGATGATGCACTAATAACTAGTAAAAGACTCCTTTATTTATTATGGTATAAAAGATGAAATAGCTCGGCTTTCTTTTTTCTGTAACATTATTGATATGATCAGATGTCATCTTTTAAGACAAGTGAAGAGCAGCACATATTTCACCCTTTGCCACCCTGTCACATCCCACTTTGCAACTTAAAATCAAGATAAGATCACCTTCAGTTCATCATCAGTCTATAGAGCGAGATTCCACAGTTTTTACAAAGTACAGTGATGTTGCCAAGGATGTCACATGAATTTCCTGCAGGCAGTTTCGGTCTGTAAAAGGCATATAGAGATCCAGCCTCCAAAAAGAACTGGCCCATGTTGACTCATACCTTTGTCATGCAGGATGACTCTCACCTGCATTATTACTGAAATCAGTATCAGTCATTAAAAATATTTCTTTTACAGTTTATTAAGGCCACCAGAGGTAAATCTCACAGGCCACCTGAGAAGGGGAGATCCTCTCTCTTTGCCTGAAATGTCACTATTCTACTTTATTTTTGACAGGTGAAAGAGGGGATCGAAAATGTTCATGTTTTCCTCTAAGTTGTTCTGTGACACATGGAAGGCTGTCACGACAAAACTCGACTCCCTTCGTCACTCAACCTCTAGCACACAGACACACATGTGTGAAATAACAACGCAGTGTGCACAAGGATTTAAAGCGTGTCTCGAGGGGAGGGTGAGGTCTTTCTTAAGGGTGGGAAGTGGAAATATTCATGAGCACAGCCAAAAGAATTGTGTAATTCATAGTACTGCAGAGTGATCATTCCCAAAACACACGGATCAGTTTATAATCTGGTCAGCACTGCAGTTTCTAACCTTTAATGTTTGTGTCTAGAATCCTCAGTGCAGGTATTTACCAGCAGAATTGTCCGAGGAGTGTTATTTTACCCACCAGATTCTGATCATTGGGTTCCTTTTTCACTCAGCTGTTCACTACGTCCCTTTTGCCCATGTACTTCAGTGCCATGGAGCAATCCACGACAGTCACCCTTAACCCCCACCCGCCCGCCTACCTTGTCCCGTACCCTTGGGAGCCTCTGCACCTTTACCTGCTGATCTCTTTCAAAATGTCAGTTTCTCTCCTAGACTGTGCTGCTTGTTTTACAGATCTCTCTCACTCTGCTGCGAGAGGTTAAGGTTACTTGTAATGGAGGTAAATCTTACAAACTCATATATTTTCTTCCCTCCTTTCTACATTATTATTCTTATTCTCAGTCCTTAGCATTTCTTCTTGTCCCGTCCTCCTCCTGCTCTTTCACTGAATTCCTTAGTGCTCATTTTACCAAAGCATTTTGTATTGCAGTTATACAATAGGTTTCATATAAATGTTAAACGATGAGTTTATATTTCCTTAACCTGGACCTTTGCGAGCCTTCTTTGAGTGCTATAACAGCCTTTTATATTGTCTTAATGTGTGAACCACTGCGCTTTATTTATAATGTTTTCAAGTGATATTTTACCTTTGAGGTTGGCTCAGGTCAAATAGTTTCTGGCCTTTTAGGAAAGCTAGCTGCTAATATGTAACTTCACTTACTATTGCATTACTCAATAAAACAAACACTGAAGTGCTTTACAATGCCATTATTTTTGATATAACTGTGTAATTGGTTAAACAAATTAATATTTATGTAGTCAATACCCTCATGATGTTTTTCTTTGACGTGTGCCTTGTCATCTGGTCATGCTCCAATTGTTGTTGTTTTTAAATGGGACGATTGTCTGTCATATGTAGTACAGGTGTGATACTGGCATTGTGATCAGAATTACATTTGGTATTACATGGATACAGTAGAGTAGCCAATGTAAGGGAAGTATTTGGTAAGAAAGTATCATTGTGGTTGTCACTTTTCTCTCCTTTTCCAGGATGTATGGGATAGTTTGTTGCTATTTAATGCAGAAAATTCAAGATGCTCCCTTACTAATCAGACAGGTATTTTGTCTTTACTTTTCTCCAGGCTACGGCACCAGGCGCACAAAGAGCTATATGCATACAAACAAGTAAGCACTCTACTGAACTGACATATTCTTTATGGATGTAGCCCATTTCAAGATGCTCCATTTTTACAGCAGTTGTAGATTATGTCATATAAGACTCTATGAAAGGGATGTAGTGGGTTTTTTTGGCTTTCTGCATGTCCATATCTTTCAGTGAATTATGTAATGCTCCAAAGCTCATAAACATGTATAGTGATCACATTACCTGTTATTCTTAGCATTACTTCTTTATTCGTCATCATACAAGACCTCTATAGTTTTTACTAGTACAGCACTGTTTGATGACTTGTCTCTTCTCTCTTCTTATACTTCTTAGGTCATTCAAAAGGAAAAAGTCAAAGAACTAAACTTGCATGAGGTAAGCACTAATCTTTGTTGTGTTTGTCCTTATGTGGAGGACACAGCATTCTGTATTAGTTAAAAAATAATGATTGTTCAGTTATGATAACCAGTTTTAGGACAGGATTTACTCTATTGCCCAGTGAATGGATTTCCATTTATTTAATTCATGCTTTCTATACTTTCATTCACTCTTTGTTATTCCGTTAAATAGAAACCCACAATGCACTGCATCTTTATTTGCTTTAAAATTGAAGGATAAGCCTCAGGCCTTACAAGAGATGATGGACATTTTTGTTGCATGCATAAATACTTCACATTCAAGATGGTACAGAATCTTATTATTTAATAAATATCAGGTGTAATATGGAACTGTCAAGTTTATTTGTGCAGGTACCTTGTTAAATATTTTTAGCCTTTAGTGTCTACACATTATCTTTGAGTCTCTGTCTATCTATCGGGTAATTGTGATAATGATGATTGTTTAACATTTAGTACATCTGTCATGGCTCATGTGGAAACAAGCATCTTATGGTGTTATGTCCTACTTGTATTACATAATGCTCTGTGTTTCCTCAGTTTGGTTGGAAAATAACAAGCAGCAGTCAATGTGTAAAGCAGCAATGTTGGCTTTGGAAAAATTGTAGTCTACACTTTACAGCCAAGTCCACTATCCCTTTAACACTGTTGTGCAAATGAAATGGTGACAATAACACATGCGTGTGTGCTGTGCCTTTGGACTCCATGCTGTTTTTATTGTCACGGTTGGAATTTCCCAGTCACATCAGACTGCGGCACCTACTGCTTTTGTTTGTTTATCTTATGAAAAACGAAGTGTAATGTGAGTGAAGCCTGTGACAAAATACAGAACTCTATTTATGTTGAGACAGTCATGCATGTAGAGTACACGTGCACACACACACACACACACACACACAGGGTGAATGACCCAGTTTTGGTGGCTCCCACGCCAAATGATCTCCCTGCAGACATTAGTATATAATGGTTTACATAGATTCAGTCACAACACGTTAAATGAGTATGAGGTCGTTTTACTGTTAAAAGATGGTCATGTTTTTATGACAGTGTAACTTGACCTGGAATACTTGGCCAGGCCTCTGTTAGAAGTATGCTTAACTTCCACATGTTGCGTGCTGGGATTGAAATGCGTGTAAAGAATCTGTGTCATATAACATTGTATCACAATGAATGAGGTGTTAAAATGCATGCCATAAGGAGAGCCACATTCATTATATGGAATATGTGCACATCGCCAAAGTGTCATTTATTACATTCTTGCTCAAAATGTTATTTTCACACTTTTTAACACATGTAGTTGCGTATAGTGCATCTTTTAACAGTTTGGCAGAAAGACTTGAGAAAGTCAGTTGAGTCAGTAGAGAAACAACAGGAAAGAGTCATGACAGTCAGTTTTATATGCTGAGATATTTACTTAAATTTCAGCACCAAAACTATTTGATTAGACAAAATTACTTCCTTTAACAGTGCCAATTTAAAAGTCATCTAGTGTTTCATTAAGCAAAAACCATGTAGTTTTTACAGTTTTTGTTTTACTTATTTGTTTATTTCTAAAAATGACAGGTAAATTGGGACATTAATGTACACCCATACTGACTTGAAGCAGACAGTTATAGTTTGGAAAATAAATACAGAATAACAACTTTCTGCATTTTGTATTGTTGAATGGATTAAGTTATATCAGTTGAAGTATACATTACTTATAACTAAGTAATACTTTATATTTGGCATAAATGCTAAATTGCAAATAATAGGGCTTTATTTCCCTTTGCTTTTTTACCCCTCAGCCATAAGGTATTGTTATCATTTTGCCACCTGTCCGTCTCTGTCCATTCCACGACATAATCGCAACATCGGAAGAATGCATTGATGTATCTGCACCAAATTTTTACTGTGGATGCATCTTGGCATGGAGCAGATGCCTATTGAAATTGGTGATCATGACCTACTTTTTCAATGTGTAATGGCCTAAATGGCCTAAATATAGATATTTATTTTAAAAGTTTTACACAAAGTTAATGTCATCCAACATGTATGGTGTTATCTCTCAACAGAATCTTGCACTACATTTGGCTGAGAGGCATTAAAATTGTGCAACATGTTCAGTTCTGTGACCTGGGCCCAGCCTTTATTTGTTTTCTTGTTGGCCACCTCTCTAACCCTAAACTTTTAAACGATGACTGGCCTTAATTTCAGGATATGCAGTAAAATTATGTGCTTGTTTTAGACAATTAGCTGATTTAAATACCCACACTTCTGGGGTTTATTGTAGGCAGCATGTACCCGTGAGGAACAGGGAGTCTTTTAAGTACTTTGGAAGAAATCATATCTGGTGGTATAAGTTCAGTGCAAACTTGTATTGTTGTTTTCTTCACTATCATGGGATTGTTCTAGTGATAACGGCGTTTTTTATTATTCCTAAAGTTAGATTAGATAAATAGTGCATTTAGCTTTTGGATGTTTGAGAAGTGAATGAAATCCTGTTTAAACTGTTGAAGCAATGGAGTCAGAAGTCAAGAAAACAAGCAAGAGGAAAACCAGGGAGAGGTTCTGATGCTGGTTATACCCACTGACTTTAAATGGGGTGTGTCTCTTGAGACCTGGTTCTGTCGTTCAGTGGCCTTGGATCAAGCTCATTGGGATTTCTACTTCATTTGGTGACTTCATTGTGCTGTACATTTGTTTAGTAACCTGTCTTATTTTATTATTTATGTCTGGTTCTGAAGGTCAAGTCCATGACCTGGTTGTTTTTCCCATGGGTATTTGGTAGAATTTTATTGGATTTATTTGCTTGACGGGAGAACACACATTCTGTCCAGAGTTGGCAAAGGGTGTCAGACCTCAGCTGTGTATGTGACACTGTAGATAAAGCAGTGAAAAGAGCAGAAAGACTGATCTATTCACCAATAAAGAGAGCAGGGCAGACATCTTAACACAGGATTGTTCTTGTGTTCTCAGGGGAGAAAGCGAAAAGCCCCCATGCTGTTGTTTTCATCCTCCGTTGTCCATCCAGCCCTTAAAACATAGAGCTGGAAAATGTGGCTAAAGGGGTGATAGATGCAGCATAAGACAGCCAAACTGTAGAGTGCCAAACTATTAGCCTCTCTTATTGAAAGTACTACTCACTGGTTGGATGGTGTGGTGATGGGAATGTAGCAGGACTTTTTGTTCATTTACTTATTTTGGAAGTGTATCGCTAACTTTGGGGTAGGTCTGTTACAATTAGCTGTCATGGATTTTTTTATGCATGTTTTTCTGTGATTGATGTGTGCTCTATTGAAAAACATCAGCTTGCATACTATGCAAATAAGAATGGAGCGGTTTTCAAAGGTCCTATGAGGACACATGGATTCACCTGTTTATACCGAATGAGGTTGCATACAGAACAAACAACTGCATCCTGCCTTTTGTTTTTGCTTTGTCCTCTGACTCCAAAGCCTGTAAACACTCATTATCTTGTCTGAATCTAGTCTGAGTGTCATCTCAATGTACTATGCTTTGGGTTTCTGTATCCTTTGAATGCACTCATTCAATACCAAACCTCAAAATAGTCATCTCTGACACTTTTGCTTCTGTTAAGACATAAAACATTGCTCTAGAACGTAGCCTGTGGCCACTAACTGACCAACTCCCCAGTGTGAGTTAAATCCCAGTTATATAACAGAACATAGTTGGTCATTTACTGCTGCTTGTTTGTGCCCAGATTTTTTTCCCCATGTGCGTTTGACCTTATATGTGTTTGTTTCCATTTGTGATTTTATTTAAATGCCCAACACACAACATCTGTGACCCCCCCCCGCCCCATAATTATTTTTTTCAGATATGTGCAGTGTGCTTGGAGGAATTCAAACAGAAAGATGAGCTGGGGATTTGTCCATGCAAACATGCCTTTCATAGAAAGTAAGTACAAGGTTTTCTCTAAGTGACACTCACAGACACAAATATTCAAGGACACATGGAGCTCCGCAACATCCTTTTAAAAAGGCTCCGTGTTCATGTCTCTGGAAAAAATTGTCTGCTTCTAGGTAAAATTACTTGCATAATATAGTTAAAATACATAGAAAGATTGGTTATTGTGGTTTTGCAGTCTATGGTAGTGTTAAGAAAATAGAGGATAAGGGTTCTTATTCACATTTTCTAGCACTAAAAACAATTGTGTATGAAGTGAGGAACTATACAAGACAACATGAACTGCTTGAGCCAAGTTTATCCCTCACCTCCCCCCATGCCCTGACTGTTTCAACTGAGTTCTTTATGTCAGCATGACACCTCCGTTGGCCTACTTTTTTCTCCAGTTGCAGCAAGAGTGGCCACCACTCACTAAATTGACTGTAAACACACCCTTTAGTTTGCACACAAGTTGCTCTGTAGAGTAGAGACAACACCATGGCTGCTAAAACTACACTACTAATAAAAACAGTTAACATACAATAAACTAAAAAATACAGTTCATTAGACTAACAAAATTCAAACATTAAAAAATAATTTCTGAATATATTTGATGGCAGACTATAGCCATGTGTTGTGTTCATGCCACATGCTTTAAGTGACTACTTATGTTTCCACTTGTAAGCCAAGGTGTCAGTTTGTTTTTTGATGGACTGTCATGAACAGCTGCTTCGTAGTTTCTGTTCTACGGACTTGGTTCTGCTTTACATAATGTAATGTTTGGACAAATATAAATAGAACTGAAATAGGAACTGAACCTTATTATAGAATGTGTGATGACCCAGAGCCAACAACATGATACTTTATTATTATTATTATTATTATTATTATTATTATAGTATCTAAATGATTGTCATTCTTGTAATTCAACTGCTCCTTAAAACTGTTACGTAGAACTTTGGTTTACCCTCTGACAGCTGGATTCTGTTAATTTCATGCATTTCAGCATGCATCTTCTATAAGATTTTAGACAATTTATGTGTTTATATAAATAGACATTGTTGGTGTGATTGACAGCTTTAATCACCAGGTGCAGCGACAGTTTCCAATTTGTCCAAATCCGCCCCTCCATATTTACTGTGAAGATTCTGGATGAAAAATACACCACTAGATCAAGATTAGGAGGGAAAAGAGTTTTCTAAATCTTTGGATCATAACCAATTCTGATCAAAAATCTTTCTTTGAGCCCCGTACCGCCGTGCCCTTGTTTTAAAGCTTAGTGAGAAGTGTCATACTTGACAACATAAAACGGCTGTCATAGAAACCGTCACACTCCACACCTGCTTTGGAATTACATTGTCATTAATCTACCAGATGATGAAATGATTCCAGAGTTATTTAAACTACAGAAAGGATGATACATTCTTTGTGTATGAAATGACCTAATTTCCCTATAAAATAATTTCAGGTGAGTCATCACAGTGCATTCAAAGTAGGTGGACAGCATTAAAGCTAAGAACAGTGTTCGGCTTGTCTATAAAAATCCCTTTAATTATTCAAGAATTATTTTTTTTATTTTTTTTTTTATTTAATTTCCAAATTCAGGTCTTTTTTTGAAAATTATTTTATATGTTGTCAGGAAAAAAATAACATATAGTAAAAGATACGACTATTGGTCCCGCTGTGTGAAAAGACCTGGAATCTGGGACCCGATACTAGTTTTTTAGTACCGCCTCAGCCGAGGTTCCAAAATGTTGGGACCGGCACCAAAATGTGACGTCACGACACTGCAGACACTGATTGGTCAGACAGTTTTCTCTGTGACCGATTTAGAAAAATCAGACGCAGAAGTAGACAGTGAATAAATGAATGAATCCACATGATGACGGAACAAAACTACACCATGAGCGGTCATGTAGATTCGGTCTTTGGTGGCGGACGTAAAAATCGACGTAAAAGCGAGTTTTCGGCAACTCTGAGCAGACGACACAGAAGTAACGCGCCATGTTGGAGTAACGAGTCAAGGTGAGACGAGCTGGTCCCATGTAAGTGGAAAAGAACCACAGGAATACTGAGTAGAGTAGAACCGGTACCATGGAGTGGAAAAGCACCATTAGTGAACATTGTCGTTATGTTCAGATCCGTTTGGTCCCTGTTGCTCACCTGCTCTTTCTTTCTTCCAGGTGCCTCATTAAGTGGTTGGAAGTGAGGAAAGTGTGCCCGCTGTGCAACATGCCCGTCTTGCAGCTCGCCCAGCAGGCAGGGAGCACAGAGCCACCGGTGCCGATACAGCAGCCTCTGCCTGGCATCGAGAACCTGGTGTAGCAGAAGCCGAGCCTGTCGTACAGCACACCACAGACACAGGAACACCACACATCCCACACTCATGCTCTCACCTGTACAGGTACACATTGGTGTGAGTCTGCGGACAGACAGAAGGACCTGGAGTTAACACACAGACGCTCACAAAACCTGTGAATCTGCTGCTCCTGTCACCTCTTTTTATCTGCAATGGTTCACAAAAAGGATTTCCTGATATCAGCTCTGACTGATAATCAATGGACTTGATGTTTTTTTTTTTCTTTTTACGAACAATGAAGAAAAGTTGATCCAGAAGAAGTCTCCTCGACCAAGACTTTGGTCGATACCGTTCTCACAACCAAAGCACTTTTGTGGGGACACCAGCTAATGACCAGGAGGAAGAAAAATATAAAAGCCAAGAACTACAACACACACACACACACAAAAATATATATATATATATACATATATATATGATTAGTTTTCTTAACAAGCACTTTACAAAAGTCAAACCTTAATCACTTGTGATCGTAATAGCAAGTTATGTTTTATATTTTATCTTAATTATTATTTCTGTGTAAAGTACAAAACCACATGGGTTTTCTTTTTTTTTTCTTTTTTTTTTTAAACAAAAGAAGAAGATCTCAAAGGGACAACAATACTAATGTGAGTAGATGTCAGGAAATTTGGACAGTACTTTGTGTTCTGATTGCACACATACACACACATACGTAACAAAGCTCAAAGAAAACCTCAAAACTTGATGTCTGACTAAATGTGAACGGTTTGAATGTGTTAAAACTAAGACTTAAAACACAGACACAACTTTATATGAGGTCTATACAGCTTGTTCCCTCATCACCTTTTATCTTAAAATGTGACTGTTTTTATCCTTTTTTTTTTTTTTAATTCTGTCAACACAGATGGTTGATGCCATTTTTGTTTTTTTGGGTTTTTTTTTTTATTTTATTTTATTTTTTTTATTAAAAGAACCCTTCAATGTAGGAGCGCTATTGGACAAGTGCAGGCTGTACACGTTCAAGAAGGCATGATTATAATTTTTATATTTACAGAAATTCAACGTTACTGTGAATTTCAATCCAGTATTATTTAACGCATTATTTAAGCAGAATTTTCTGCTTCATTTATACTTAATGGAAGCTGAACTGTGTGAATGTGAACAGCGGCTTTCTTCAGATTTACGCTCAGCAACAGATGTTTAACTAGCATCACGTATCTCGCTAGAAAATATTTTTTTAAAAAATGTATTCTAGGAAGAGATAAGAATGAAGCAGGCTTTTGCCTTCTCTGCTACTCATACAGCCGCACCTACTTTTGCTTCACCCTAATTAATTGTTTATATTTAATTTCTATTTATTGTTTTATTTTGGGGTTTTTTTTTTTTTTTTTTTTTTTTTTTTTTTTTTTTTGCACAGAGTGAATATGTTGGCCCCCACAGCAGAGTGACTGCTCATGCATATCACTGCACTTTGTCAGCATATCCTTTGGACAGGATACACACTACATATTAAACCCACCCCTGCACACGGAGTCCGGGGGGGGGGGGGGGGGGGGGGGGGGGGGGGGGGGGGGGGGGGGG
>JAPSES010000104.1:6601505-6625672 GCA_029822895.1 Maxillicosta whitleyi
GGGTTTTTTTACTTGTTACTGTTTTTTTTTTAGAGCTTTAGCACTTTATGTCATTTATTTTTACACAATCTTCTTGTTATTTATATATTTATTATGTCATTACAGTGGTACCTTTCACTGGATTTGATATATTAGGCAGCAACTAACCTAACTAGAGTGAATAGCCACCCACTGTGGCTTTGTTATTTGCTGTCATAGCCTCAGCTGGGCTTGAATTGAGTCAAAGAAAAGAAATGGTAAAAATAGAAACAAAATGAGAGTACTTTTGCTGTTATGTTCCTACTGGAGACTTTTTTTTTTTTAGAAAGTCTATAAAAGAAGCTCAGTGATGAACTCATAACATTTCTTTGTAAATTGGTTCTGTAGTGGTGTAAAATTGGCGTCAGAGGTGTTATGTTTGCTGAGCTCACCATTTACCTGCAGTTCATTCTGAATGGATCATTAGTGCAGTTAAAGAAAACCTCCCAAACAGAGATGATTTGTGTTTGTGATGTGGCAGTTTAGAAACTAAGCTTAGAAACTTCGAATCTTTATGAAAAGCCTGAGTTTTTACACATTTTCTGGGGACGTATTGTAATTGTTTTGTAGTCTGTCTGTCCGTCCAATGACATAATCACATTATCTGAAGAATGCTTTGAGATATCGGCACCAAATTTTACTGTGGGTGCATCATGGAGCAGAAGCCTTTTGAAAATAATTGACCTTGACTACTTTTTAAAGGTCAAATGGCCTTGTGCAGTTGCCTGCCTTGCCAAAATAAAAGTCAATTAAACTTATGTGTTACATTTTTTTAAAGGATGACACCCCTGCATTGACCACTGACACATTACCATGTTGTGAAAGGAGTTAAATCGGGGGGGGGGGTCAAACTCATGTTGGTTCAGGGGCCACATACAGCCCAATATGACATGAAGTGAGCCGGATCATTAAAATAATAACATAATAATATATATATTATATCAGTTCCACAATTATATGTGTAATTACTATGTTTTAGCATGAAAAAAGTAAAAATAAAAACTATTAAAATGTTTATATCTACAAACAATCCTTTGAAAACATGAACAAAAACAAATTTCCACATGTTCATTATAACGTACATATTACAAAACATACAGAATATTTAATAACAGGTAGAATATTGGTATAATTACACTTAATTCTCCTGAGACATTTTTGGTTGTTCATATTTGTTCACATTTTTTGTAAAAGGTTAGTCTGTAAGTGTATAAACATTGTTGTGTAATTTAACTTTTTTATATATACACTAAAACAAAGAGAATTTTTTTTTTCATTATTTATAGGTTATTAAAATACTGTTATTGGTCTGACCTAAAATTATTCGAATATTTTTGATTGTTAATATCTTTAGTGTAATTTTTGTATTTCACTATTTCATCGCGTGGGCCAGATTGGACCCTTTGGCGGGCCGGTTTTGGCCCCCGGCCCGCATGTTTGGCACCCCTGAGTTAAATCTTTCCATGAACACATTACAACACAGTAACAGACAGATGATGCAGCTGTTCCATGCATCATATTTAACCAACATTTATGTAAAATGACAACTCCAAGGTGAGGACGTCTCATGTTGTTAAATGCCTGTTGCCTCTCAGGTCCCTCTTACCTCTGGTGGGATGGGCAAGGAGTTGAGGTGTGGACTTATGGAGCTACATCTTGAGAATTGAAAGTTAATTCTTTCTAGGTCACTACTGCTCCCCTCTGTTAATAGTCAGAGCTCAGTCTTGAATCCTCAAACCACAGCCAACTCCTTTAATCTGTCACAGTTTTTGGCCTCATCCTCTCCCATCAGCAGCAGTCACTGTCTTCTGGTAATTGCAAGCCAAGCATAACATGCTGCAGCTGTGGGCATTTTACTGGAATGCGACAACAATCTGCACTTAGTTCTGTGCTTTATGAATACATACGCATTCTTACTGTGGTATCAACTTATAGCGCAGCTTTTAAGTAGTTTTTTACTGGTGAGAATCATTTCACATCCTTATACACCTCTGCAAAAAGAACCTGTTCAAGTACAGTTGCGGTCAAAGGGTAGAGTGTCTCCTTAAGAGTGCTGACACACTACAATCTGACATCATCAGCTAAAACACACTATGTGCTTTGCTGCAGTTCGCCTGAGGGTTGGGTGAAATGGGGATTAAGGTCATCACAGCTGTCATAACGAGGATTTATCAAGGCAGCTGTGGGATTTCCTGCCAAAGAATACAATTCATTGATAAATATCACAATGGTTGTACGTTAATATTTTTGATTATATAAAGAGATGACATGGAGGTAAAAATGTAAATAATCTGATAATGTAATATAGTTTTTGCAAATTAATAAAGTGTGTGTCATCAAGTAAAAAAAGCAACTTCAAACACTATTTTTTTTTTTCTTTCACCACCATCAATTTAAAAGAAACTTTTAGTTCATGGTAATAGAGGTGAGACAGGTGAAGTGTTTTTTTTTTTGTTTTTGTTTTTTTACAAATTTCAAAGATTACCGGTGAGATTACCAGCAAACTTGAGTTGAGATAAAACAGTTGTATAAATGTCAGGAGACAGTGTCAGGCTTGATTTGATTCACAGGTCCATGCAAACACGGGGCCACATGCGCTGGAGAAAAGAGGAAGTTCCTCTGTTCTCGCAGTGAGCTTCTGTAGGTGGTGATAAAAGCAGCCCACTCCCATTAACCCCCCACAGCTCTGCATTGTGCTTCAGCACTCTGATGAGTACTACAGGGTTCTGTCACCCATCCCAAAGGGAACCTGCTGTTTCCAATGCGTCATTACTGACCTTTCTCCATCCTCATAGTCAGGACTCACTGCACAGAAATGCCACTGTGTTGAAAATAAAGAGAAAACAGACAAAATACTTTGTGCATCACAGAAAATGTGCACATAAAGGCTGCAAACATCTGAGTTCACAGTGAAATATTTTTAAAAGGCCCTTGCTTCCTTTATTTGATGTTTCTAATGCTGAATGAGGATTTAGCTAAAGCTTCGAAAGTTCAAAACTTTTTATTTTGTCTTTTTTTATTAATATTTCAGACAAAGTAGTAGCCTTATATAGCGACTGGGTAGCTCAGAGGTTAACGCCACTGACTTTGGTGCGGAAGAGGGCCGGTGTGAGACCCAGGTGATCCCTTGGGAAAGGTCCTTTATGCTATACATCCCAATGTAGCCACAAGGGGGCGCAAGTCCAGTTGTGTCAGGAAGGGCATCAGATGTAAAAACCTGTGTCAAATCAACATGCGAAGGTGGTTCACTGTGGCGACCCTGAAAAAGCCAAAAGTAAGCATCATCAGACAAAGTAGTAGTCCTAATGATGTACCAATACCTGACGTGTTTCCGCTCTCGCTGCAGTCTTCTTCTGAGGCGTCTCCCAACACGTTGCTAACGTGTTATTAGCTGTTTTTACCGTGAAGTAAAAACAGCATGACTCTACTACGACTTTGTCTCAACAAAAGAAAATAACCTTTGTATCATATACCTTCAAAAGTTTAATCTACACTGTAAAAAGTTGAGACAGTACTTGAATCAATTCTTTTAATAATTTTAGGTTTTATTTTACGCTGAGGAAATGTTTTTTGCATTTTAGGCAATTTTCCTTCTTTTTTTTCTGTGATCAGAACATATGGTATGAACTTGTAAGATTGCAAGATTGTGTCCATTTTATTTTATCTGGTTAGTTTCAGCTCACCTTCTACAAAAAGTACAGCACAGTCTGTGCAAACCAAAGTTATAATCATATAGTTAAGTGCAAAACATGTCATTGAAGCCCATTCAAATTAATGCATAAATAAATAGAACAGCAGAGTATTTGATACTGCACAAAAAAACATGCACAAAAATTATCCTTGACATTAATGATATATAACAGTCTGTAATAATTCAACTCAAAAATGTAATTTACATGGAGTATATTAAGCTATGATCATATTTTCAGTTTTGTTTCATCTGAAAACATGGTGGCATCCAAAGGCTTAAACTCTTGATGTAAATGGAAAAAAAAAATAGCTAAATGGAAGTAGAATAGACTTTTAGATTTTTATGTAACTAAGTTTAGAACCAGCTCTAAGGTTTAATAACATAGATTAAAGGCAATTTAAGCAAATACTCAAATATCAATGTTTTGTCTTTATTTTAGTTTTTTCACACAATATAGATTAATAATCAAGACATTTAAACTATGAAGGAACAATTATGGAATTAAGTACTGAACAAAAAAGTGTTAAATCAGCCAGAATATGTTTTATATATCTGGTTGTTCAAAGAAGACACCTTTTGCTGTGACTTTCTAAGAAGGACTAAACACTTGTTGGATAGTTTACCGTCACTCTGCGGTCCATATCATCCCATCTCAGCTGGGTTCAGGTTAGGTGACTGCGGAGACAGATCAGCTGATCTCCTTCACGGTCAAATAGACTTTATGTCGCCTGGAGGTGCGTTTGGTATCACTGTCCTGATGAAAAATAAATGATGTTCTCATTCAGCACCAACCAGATGGGATGGCATGTCCCTGCAGAATGTGGTGGTTATCCTGTGTTCTTTCATAGTTTTAATGTATTAATCTATAATGGTTCCTGTGTTCATAATGAAAACAAAGATCAAACACTAAATGAGAGGGTATATTCACACATTTTACTGGGACCAACATTGATAAAAAAAAAAAGAAAAAATTAACTATCTGCTGCAGAAAACAGTTTAATTAATGATATGTGAATTTTCCATTAAAGTGCGAAAAAAATTGTATAATTCACTCAGTCATTTCAGTAATTTTCATGTGATATTTAACCTTTTTGAAATTTATCCTTAAATAAACTTGATTTACTTACCATCATTGATTAAAAATGTCTTTAATGAACTGTTAGTGTATAATTTGTGTTAATCGTGTGAATCATGTGAAATTTTATTGAAAATTGTGTCGATAAAAAAGCAGGCCAATACTGAATTTTGTTAATATTCACGAGAAATGGTTAGAATGAAACGTAACTTTTAAAATTAAATTATTACTAAATGCTTTAGTAGATTGTATAGTTAACTAACTAAAGATAAAAGAATAATTTTTTCAAATAACAAGCCAATCTAACAACATTTTTGACATCTGTTTCGCAACTTTGAATTGTCTTTTTGTCAAAAATTTATGTAGTTATGTTGAATTTGTAGGTTGCATTAAGTACGTGATTATTTGTAAAAATACTTTTTAATTAATATTTTACAACTTTAAATCTGCTCAGTATTATGCATCACTTTGCTGCCACAATCCTTGATGTGTTTTTTTTCAATGTAGTTTTAATCAAACATGCACTGATCAGTATGAAGCCGTTTGCCTACAGTGTCACAGAGTTTTTCAGCATCATTATTATGTGTTTTTCTTCCGTTTCTGCTGATAGTCTGAAATTCCTTATGTACATGAACTCCCCCACACAGCAAAGAGATAATGTCTGTGACTAGATACTAAACCATGTGAAGAATTCAACAGCTGTAGAGCCAGATCTTTCCCTCTGGAATTGCTGAAATTGAAAAGCGTCTTATGCTTTAGTGGAAGCTTCTTCTTCTGCTGCTGCGAGGGTCAAAAATCTGTTGAAAAAATATCAATTAAGCTTCAATTAATGGACTTACTTATTCATTTGGCCATTGAATGACCATTGGAATATCTGTTAAAGTCGGACATTTTTACATCCATCAGTCATGTCATAGATAAAACCACAAGATGACAAAGTTCGACTCTAGATAAAGGTGAGATGTTTGATGCGGAGGCGGAGTTCACTTTTTCAAAGGGTTCGGAACAAAGTTGAAGCCTCAAACCTCTGTAGGAGACTGATGACATCTGAAGCTCCACATGTCACTTAAGTCACCTCATAGATTCGATTGATTGGTTCCATCCCAGAAGCCATAAGTAGACATGAAAGGGCCTGGTTTTTCTGTGGTACTTAATAGATGTAGTCCACTTAGATGCAGAAGGATGGAGAAGACAACGAACGCAAAACACAAATTCACCCTAACCCTAACTTTTGTCATATGGTAGAACCTAAGCATCTGTAAAAAGCATTCATTTTGCATCATGAAGAAGTTAAAATCTAGCTCAGAAAGACATTTATTCCAACTGTTTTCTTTAAACTCTCAATTTACTCCATATCTAATTTTGCATCAAATGGTAAAATTGCTGTTGGACTGATTTACTCTTTTTTTTTTTAATGTCAATAAACTGAGTCTGGTGTTATCAAATAATGATTATGTGAAAAATACTGAAAACTAAATGATACTAGTGTAGGCTTATAATACACTATTATAAAGAACATATCTGCTTGGTTATATTGTTGTCATTTTGCAGACTGAAGAAGACATTTTAATACTGCGTTGTCAAACTCATTTTAGTTCAGTTCCACATTCAACTAAATTTGATCTGAGGTGGGCCGGACCAGTAAAATAATAACATAATAATATATAAATAAAGTCAACTCCAAACTTTTCGCTATGTTTTAGAGAAATAATGAATGAATGAATGTTTACATCTACATATTATCCTTTCAAACAATGCGAATAACACAAACAAACTAAAAAATAAGTATGACTGTAACAATATTCTGCTTCAGTTTATCATTTCCACATACAGACACAGTGGATCTACAAAACATTTAATAACGGGAAGAATATTGTTGAAATTGCACTTACTTTTCTTAAGACATTTCAGGTTCTTGATATTTGTTCAGATTATTTACATTTTTTTGTGAAATTATATTTTGTTTTAGTGTCAATACATGAAAATATTTGCATTTACAAAGAGAAAAATTTGGAATTGTGAGTATTTGTAGGTTTTTATGTTAGTATTTGACTGTGGAAGCTGAACTAAAATAATTGTTACTATCTTAATATCTATTTTTACATTTCACAAATTCATAATAAGGGCCAAACTGGACACTTTGGCGGGCCGGATTTGGCCGCATGTTTGACACCTTTTATATAATAGCGAAATGGCTATGTTCCGTTCATGTGGTGATTTTCATATTTTTCTTTTGTCTTCGCAGGTGGTAAAGATGATGGTCATCGTGGTGGCGACCTTTGCCCTCTGCTGGCTACCCTATCACGTGTACTTTCTTGTGACAGGTCTCAGCAAGAGTTTGAGCAAATGGAAATATATCCAGCAGGTTTATCTGTCTGTGATGTGGTTGGCAATGAGCTCCACCATGTACAATCCCATCATCTACTGCTGCCTCAACAGCAGGTGGGTAAAACATCTAAGTGCAACATGTCCACAGCAAACAGCAGGACCACGTGTCTGACGGCTGATGTTGGTTCACAGGTTCAGAGCTGGATTCAAGCAGGTTTTCCGTTGCTGTCCGTTTGTTCGGGCTTCGAGTTATGATGAGCTGGAGCTTCAGAACAGGAGACTGCGACCGGGTAACCAGAGCAGCATGTGCACCCTGTCTCGAGTCAACACCAGCATCCTCAGCAAAGACAAGAGCGTATGTTGCCGTGGAAACAGATTGAGGTTTAACCCTGAGCCCAATCGTAACGGTTAGGCTTCCTGTTTGGTAGAAATCTTCGTAAAAAAGCGAAAAACTCTTTCTAGGACAGTTTTGCGCATTATTCTGAGGTGATTAAAACGCTCAAATGAGTGTTTTTGTCTGATTAGTGATCACACTGTATATTAACTGTGACGTTTGTGGTGACCTCTTGTGTTTTGCTTCTACATTGTTATCAAAAGGTTGAAAAACTAGACTATTTTGACATTCAAATGAGTGCTCGTGTATCAGCCTGTTTGATGTCTGATAATGTAGCTTTGATGTTGATGATTTTTTTTAAATTATTAAATGCTGCTTTTGATTAGATTTTAACATGACACAGTGTTCTATCTCACATGTTATTATTTTGCAACATAAGATGTATCTTAATTGTGGTAATAGGCATAATCATTGGACAATCTGTTGTACTATTATAAAATGGTCGCTGTTTTAGCTAAATATTTACTTGTTAAAAATATATTCTTGATTGTATTTGTGAGGCTATTTTTTATATATTTATTCATATTTATTATTTTTCTTATGTGGCAGTGAATCACCATTTGTTGTGATAACAAATACTTGGATTTTTCACATGTCGTGCAATAGTTTAAATTAATGCTGATGATATTGATGTGTTACACTTATGGTTTTGCCGCATTTTGTGCTACAATTATTTTGCACTACCATTCTAATTTGCAGTACATATTAGACTACATCTTAATAGACACTAGAACAATGTTATCTGTTGATTTCATTAATAGTAATTGCCACAACAGTTTTAATATTGCATCACAGGCTTTCATGTCCTAAAATCTTTGATAGTAACATTGTTGTTGAATACACATGGCTGAATGTTTATAATATTTTATTATTGAATGTAAATTCACAAGTGCTTACTGCTGACATTTTTATTGTTTTGTAAAACTATGTGCCCTTATAAAAACAAGCTTCTGTGGGACTGTATGTAAGTATGGTTTTTATTATAAAATG
The DNA here is from genome assembly GCA_029822895.1 of Maxillicosta whitleyi. Taxonomy (NCBI): domain Eukaryota; kingdom Metazoa; phylum Chordata; class Actinopteri; order Perciformes; family Neosebastidae; genus Maxillicosta; species Maxillicosta whitleyi. Next base: position 6,610,002 of record JAPSES010000104.1, read on the forward strand.
CTCATGCAGTACATATTGTAAAAAAAAAAAAAAAAAAAACAGTACAAAATAAAAGTTGATATTGTCTCTGTATGTCATGAACCAGCCTGTTATATTTTACAGTCATGTTCACAGCAGCACAAAACAGCCTCAAAAATGAGCTGAATAAAAAATTTTTTACCGATTGTAGCTTAAAAGTGAAGCTTGTCCCATATTCTGCAATACCATGTTTTAGCATTAATTAAAGCAGAAAGCACTGCACATATAGCTTAAAGAAAACAAATAAGTCATAGTGAGAATCAGAGAGTCAGATGGACACAAGTCACATTCTAAATGAATCTGAAATATATACACCGCATGAAAGTGCTTGATGAACTCTCAGCTGCTAAAAGGTTATTAATCAAAAACCAATGGACTCAATGAACTGATGGAAACTGACGCAAACAAGGGCATAAACACAACTTTTAACCATCAACTTATTGGTTATTGAAAGTTGTGAATCATTCAAAGAATAATTGCCTTTATATTTCTCTTGTGACAAAAAAATTTGAGTCTTTTCAGTCACCCAGAGGCTCAGATCAGTATTTTAGCCAAAATTAATCAACATTAATGTGAAACTTCGCCTGTATTATAAACAGATGGTTGTGGTTTATATTAAAATGGAATGAAACATTGGTATGAAACGAGAGCATGCCACTTTTTTCACATTTAAAAATATGGAGAGATGAGTTATATATGACTATACTGCATATGCATAAAACTATTTTAGACTGAAATCAGTGTAAGTTAGATAAGATGGTCATGAATTTGGCAAAATGTTTCTTTCACATCTTTGGTCCTCAATATGGTTTTATGTAGTACATAAAATATTGCAATAGCTGCAGAAAATTGATAATACAACAGGCTATTCAAATATCATTCTGCACGTTGTATCATTGCCTAAAATCATAAAGTGCAGTTAATTTTTTGTGTGTTAATTTTCAACAAAGAAGAAAGAAGATAAAGCCAAAAGTGCCATCAAAAACCACAGGGATGATGCATGAGCTGGAGACCTACAGAGATGGAGACAAAAACAAGATATTATTAATATATATTTGGATAAGAATGCAATATTAGAATATTAGCATCTGCTGATGTGCTGTAATTTACACTGCATAACTTTGTTTTGATAAAAAATGATTCAGACAAATGTGACTTTGACAAAGATTTTTGTTTGTTGTTTTGGCTGAGCCCTCCCTGAACCCTTTTTTGAGCTGTTTAAAAATAAATACATTTGGACTGTGGTTTTATGGTCTGGGATTGTGGTTGAGAAGTGTGAGGGGACAAAGGGAACATGTTATGTGCGTCGTTGGTTAACCCCAAGGCCGAGACCCAACACTTAATCATATAGAAAACATCAACAAAAGCAACAAAACATTAACATACCAGCACTTTTGTTGTTTGTTTTTCAATTAATCTCATAAAAGTATGTAAGATTTTGCACATTTATTCTCTGAGCCAGATCATTTCTAAAACAACGTGCAGATGTGTATTATTTTTAGGTGCCCGCGACCTTCACCACTAAGTTCAGTCAACTGTTCATTTTTGTGGCCAAGTGGACAGTGGAGTTGTGTCAAAAATCCCATTTTATGACATTTTTTCAAACTATTCCTAACATTTGGCTTTTTGATGCAATAGGAACTGATAGGCAGATTGTTGAAAAAAAAAGTTGTAACAATCATGGGCGAATCTAGACTATTTTTGAGTATTTAAAATGAGTTTGACTATTTAAAATGAGTGCAACCTAGCGTCTTTTTTTTAACAATGCAATTCTGCCCTAACCCCGCCCCCTGTGTTTTGATTGGTTAGAAACTTAGCCCATTCGGTGCCTGTGTACGCGCCAGACGCCTGCGATGTCTCCTGCCTGCTGATTCTGCTCAGGACTGATCTTGGTAAGTTTGGGCTATCGTGTACTTAAAAACCATAAACAAATGACGTCCCTTAACATTTTACATTAGCTCTACATATTTCGAGTTATTGTAATTAAACCATAATTTAGTGAGAAATATTGTCTGTCAAAGCACTGGGGACCGGGCACCCCTAAAGACCAGATGCTAAAATCGCCCCTGGTAACAATGCTGGATAGTTGCTCATTCTTCAATAGACACCTTGTAGAATTCATAAATGTATCACATATTAGTGAGAAGAACAAGATAATAAAAGACAGACATGAAAAACAGACTGTAGCCGACAGTCACCAAACTACAACATTTTTTTCAGGATTGAACGTACCTTGAAAACATGTAGCAGTTGTGCATGTTATGCACTCTGGAATGTTTCAAAACGATCATTGTGACAGTGTTGTCACTGTCCAGTTTCTGTTGTCTCACATCCTCCACTGTGAACTCTTCAACTGGAGATAAAAGTGCCATGTCGACTGTTTTGCAAATGTTCTCCCCAAGTTCAACCACAAAGCAAGAGGTGATGTTCAGAACCACTTCCCCGTCTATATCTTGATCTGTTAGTGACTGGACGTTTAAATGGACCGAGTTAAATCTGCCAAATCTGACAGTTGAGCCCGTTTTTGCACTTTTTATATTGTCTGCGACGTCATACACAGTCCTGCATGTCTTCTGACTCATGAGCCTCATTGAATCCATCAGCAGGAAATGAAGAGATTTGAAGTGGAACTCGTCTTGGTAGGTGCTAACATTTGCACCTTTTGTCAGCACTGCATCGTCCAAGGCTTTTATGAAACTGTGGTCTCCATTTGCATATGCTCTCAGTGCAGCAGTATGTTCCTTTAACCCTCCGGGGATCACCTTCGAACACTCTTCAGTGTTCCACACTTTTTGGAAGCCGACACTGCTATTTAGTTCTTTTTTTAATACACCTGAGTGGATCAATGCATCCAGAGCCTCTTTGTTACATCCATCATACATGTCATCTACGGCATCAGGGGCGATGTCCAGTTCGTTCCTGGTCTCTGCAGTCACCTGTGAGAATGTAGGAAAGCTTAAATATAGCTCAGAATAGCATTCAACTCATCTTAAAATGGCAGTAAATAAGCTTTAAAGGCTATTTGTGTGCAAAAAAATAATAATAATAGTACTCACTTTGTTGCAGAGAGTGATGAAAACCATCGCAATGAGAGCTACTTTCCTTCCGTCCCACATTTTAAACTGCTGCCTTTGTCTCTAAAGCACAGGAAAAGCAACACATTGCAGGATCAAACTTGACAAATAGGTACTTGATGCTGTTCATAGTCCAGGAGCAGGTTGATCTGCTTAACTTTGGCTCGTTGCTTAAACACTTTGTCCAAACAAGCCCTTGGTTTACTGTTAATATTTGCTTTTTGTGGCATACGGCCAAGAAGAAACCACCAAACCAACCCATAAAACCTGAGTTATTAAAGATTTAAATGAAAAGCAAATGTTAAACCGTACCTTAAAGCGTTGAATTCCAAAAGAAATTTGTAAAATCAAGTCAGTGGAGTCCAAATGAGGCTGTGGTCATTCTCTGCTCTGCTTGAGGGAAGTGAGAAACTTATCTCATCGAGCAACTCCTTTCCTGTTTGGAAGATAAATGCCACTGTCAGAGTAAAGGGAAACACTATACCCTGAGTTTTACACATACCCATAAAAACCTTACAGAATGGCTTATATCTACAATTGTTAAAGTATCTCGTATTAAGGAGTACTATTTAACTATTAAGACAAATACACAGTTTTGCAATACCCCACCTGCAGAACTCTTTAACAGTGTTTTTTCCATTTTAAAGATATTTAAAACATTCATAGTCTATTTTATGATCACAACCTACAGCTTAAGAAAAAAAAAACATTAACATTGTCACAAATACTTACCTTGTGAGTGTTGTTTTCTTTAGTGTTTCCAGGAGACAGGGTGTGGCAATAGTTAATTCCTCTTTAACAATGTTTCATTCCACTTACTGACCTCCTCGTGCTTCCTTCCTTCCCTCTTCGTGTGTGTATGAGCTGTACTGGAAAAACTGCTGGATGAACCACTCTGGAAATGGGAGGAACTGCAGAAGTGGTGTGAGATTGACAACATCCCATGAGGGGAACAAGGAGGGGGTCGGATTACTATGGAATTTGGAGATACATTAAAAATTAGCTTAGTTATTACACAAAAAATGTAGTGTATCAGTATCATGCATTGTGATAAATGTTGTGCAAGGTTGTTGTAAAAGAGTAGGTGACATTAGAATGAGTTATAACATGTATGATTGTGTAAGGTTTCAAGTATTGCATCAATAATCCATGTGAATTAACCCTCGAAATATATTCTGAATGATAATTAAATACAACACAAAAATTTCTCTTTCATCCCAAATATATATTTTTTTAATTTGGTATGAGCAAATGCTAATCTTATTTACACAACATAATAACTTATGTGAACAATGTAATAAACTTGTTTACACCAGATAATAAGTTCAGACTTTATATACTAATACAAATGTGATCACTGACGACTTCAATAAATTACGGCAACTAAGTGACGTCTAATAAAACTGGGTCGATGTAAACGTTTAAGAAATGCACAATTAGGTGGAGATTCAAAGTCTTTGATACCAGTAACTGTAAAATAAATCTAATTTATTACATTATTTATTTCATACATGGACAAATTGGGGCTGACACTGAATTTAAGTGTGTGTAAGTCTACAAAAATGATCGTGACAAGTATCATGATTTGATTCTAAAATGTTGAAAAGTCATTTTTATTTAATCTTGAGGTTTCATGTTGGTTACACAATCATCTAAAATGATTTCAAAATGCTTCACAGTTAGTTTTGGCTTAATTTCAATGCAAAAATATGAACCACAAGTATCCCATAGAAAAGAAAAATCAGCCTTTAAACTTAAACACAAATTGCTTTATATTTAGCAGTACATACTGGTCAAAAGTACCTTTAACTCATCTTTTATTTAGCTCCTTAATACAGTAGGTTGTTGCTTCACCCAACCTTTTTTTTTTTTTTTTTTTTTAATAGTGTAGAGTGTTAGTGGGAGTAATGCAAATAAGCCCAGAGATAGTAGTTACATCATATGATAAAAAGCTACATCAGAATGGGAGTATGGACCTTATCACAGAACTTGACAAATGAACTTAATAAACATTCATCATTAAATCTCAAGCATTGACGAATCTGAAGATTTTAATCTTAATTAAATGCTTAACAGATAACATTTTCACAATAATTACACATCACATCATTAAATGAATAACCTCTTTTGCACCTGGAGAGCAAAACAACACTTTTTTTCCCCACCTGCCTATCTTGACCAGGACTCCCTTGTGAAAGAGGTTCTTAATCTCAGAGGGGATTTCCCCCACCCTCATTGATTCAATAATAAATAATAAATGAAAAATACAAAAGTGCATAAGTAAACTTATAACACACAAACAGCAGGCATCGCTAAAACAACACACACATCACGTATAATATGTCAGTGCAGTATAAATATTAAATAAATCCAACAATAAAAACAAAATAAAAAACAATATTAGCAGCTTCATTGGTGTATGACAGTGTTTATCCACATTGGCAGTGGGGTGATGGATGCAGCAGCTCTGGGGTGGAAGCTGTACCTTTCTTCAGCTAAATACTGCTTTAACTAGAACACTGAAATTTTCAAGCCACTCAATCGGATAAATTATGTCTGTTACAGTCTATGACATCAGTACAGGCGCACATCCACATGGAGGAGCGGAAACTGCCGACAGAGGGCGCAGTAGAGCCACGGGATTGTGATTCTGTCAGGTAAATAATTTAATTATTCGGTAACTTACAGCCTTAAGTTTAACGGAATGGAATAACTAACAGCTGTGGCTTGATATTTTGTAATATTTGCTACAGAACAGTTTGTATAAGGTGAAAAAAATGGAGCAGTCGGAGCTGAATCAGAATATGCACCTCTCTGATTCCATAGGTGGTTGATGTTACCATGGAGACGTTCCCCGATCAGCCCAACACTGTTGCAGTTTACGGCGACGTGATGGCGTAAACGTAACCCCCTTTGACTTAATTTACGAAAGTTACCTAGTATACAAGGTAAGTGACCGACAATTTTCACAATCTAAAGGTGTTTTGCGCTTGCTACGGGGTAAAACTACACTTGAAAAGCATAAAAGTAAACCACTCAGCTCAATGGAATGAGTGAATGTAGCCAAAATCATGAGATCAATACGTCAATTAGCTAGCTCTAACTAGGTTAAGTAAGTGACGCTTCGACAACGTTGATAGTTGTACAAAATTTCTAAAGTTTTTGCTACTATTGATGGAAACCTATACCTGTTAGTAATAAAAAATAAGCCATCTATCACTTTAAATAATCGAGTTAAAATCATAAATACCACCACTACGACCATTAAGCTAGCGCGTTTAATGAAATGATGCGTTGGAGTATTTTTTTCCGGTTAAAAAATGTTTATATTCTCGAAACTCTGTTACAGTTAAAGTCTGTTGTCCTGGAATGCTGGAAACATGGAACGACTGAATCAGGTAACTTTGCGAATTCTAACACTTGGAACTAACTAGCTAAGGGGGTTTTACTTTTATATAATTTTTTGCAGTGTTTGTGTTTTTTTTTTTTTTAGCATACATCAGCAATTTTTCTCATATTTATATTTTATTATAACTTTTTTAGATATAAAACCATAATTGTTAAAAAACAAAAATTAAATGTAAAAATTAGCATTACTATTATTCCACTCTAATACTTCCAGCTCCCAAAATTGTAAACAACAACTGTAAAAACAGAAGAACAAAACGATTAAAGTCAGGGTTGATAATGTGACTGTCTTTATCTTCAGATGGAAGATGATTCTGTGTATAATAGGAGTGAGAAAGGACCTGGACTCCCACCTTTGCCTCCGGGCACAGAACCATCAGAACTTTATAAAGTAACTATCAAACATGGTAACATTTGTGCTTAATAAGTCCTCTTTCTCTCAGATATTTGCTATTTAAACCTTGTGCTACCATCCACCATTTTAACATATAAACTTTTTACTACTTTAGATAATCATGAGGCACAGTCGGTACCCACCCATTCTCCAGACCAACACATGGACTCAGGCAGTCCCTTTCAAAGAGCAACGTTACCACCGTACTCCAAGTGAGAGAATCGGAAACAATTACAGCCCTCATGTCCAAGATCTGAAATTGTCAAACCTCAAGCAGAGAAAGTACACTGTGTGCAAACCCTCAGGGGTGGCTTGTATCCTTTTAAGTACCTCACACATCAAACTTCAGTTTTTGTGATTAATGGAAATCTATTTGACTTGATAATGTCATGAATTTAGAAAATGAACATTACTAAATTCTCTGAATGAATTTAACTTAATTACATTTTTAGCATCTACCTCTTCTGGAAGAGGACGGGCAGTCAAAGCCAAGAGGTGGTAATGATACCTTTAATTCAACAAATATCAGAAAATTATTTATATTTATGGTTTTCTTCATACTGATGATGTATTTTCTTACAGGGGTTCAACATTCTCACCTACGTTGAGAGAGTTTTCTACTCCCATCAGCCGACCTATCAGTCCCAAAGAGCAGATGGATATTATAGATAGCGAAGAGAATCTGAAGGCCACTAACTCACAGCCTACAAAAGCAGACATAGATGCAAGTATCAGAGAATTAAGTACTGAAATTATCAGTTGCTAATGAGTGATGGAATAATCATTTGCTGTTTAGAGTTTAATAAATTTCCCTTTTGTTACAGCAGATTGATATTGACTTTATTTACACAGAGGTATTATCGCTACATCACAGAGGGTGTCCCCAGTTCTGTCTTGACCCCCCTGCCTCCTCAACAAATGATGAACATTCAGCGCCTTCTGCCAGACACTGGGGACAGCAATGAAAAAATCCAGATTATGAAGGAAAATCTGGAAAAGGAGGTTAAGAAAGATTACGAATTCAGTCTGAAGATGAGCATAGGTATATACAAAACAACAAGTGTGTCATTAAAACATTAAAACAACAGCTGGTATCACTTTAACACTGACTGAATTGGTAAACTGTCAAAAAGAGAATTTGCACTGTAATTTATATCAGCTAGCACATTCTGTTGCATTGTTAAACATGTTTGATTTTAACAGTTGATACTGGCCGCCACATTTTTGCTGCTTTGTCAAACAGCACCAATACAAAAGCAGATTCTTGCCACCTACAAATCCTACGAAAAAGTAATTATTTAACTGTGTTGTTTTTATTTCTGACCAGTGGACTACATTCTGATGGACCCATCTGAACGGGAGCGGCTCTCCATAGTCACCATCCCAAAACCCTTTTCCAGGAGAGTGATTCGTGCTCCAGTGCCATGGGCTGACAGTTACAGGGAGGTCCACACGTGGTTGAACAAACATCTGTTCACTATTAATCCCATTATGATGTTTCTGCAGGATACCTGGATAAACAAGTAATAGAAATATGTAGTATCATGTTCATTCAGTGAAAGTTATAGATTAAAAAATACATATATAATTAAAAATGATATGAAGTGGCACTTAAGTAATCAGGTTGATTAAAGTACAAGGGAGATGAGGTGTCGGGTATAGTCACTGTACTGGAAATATAGTATATGACAGAAGGGGATAGTGCTGAAAAATGGAAATTTCATTATTTATTTATACTATTAACAAACCAAACAACATGCTGGCTAAAATGTTGCTTAAAATGAATTATCTCCTAATATTTTTTTAGCTTCTCATCATTGAGATTTGTTCGACTGGAGGACTTGTCCTCTGCCAGTCTCCCCCTGCTTCCTTCTGAGTTTGAAGAGTTTATCCAGAAACAATGCCAAAGAACCAGAGATGAATTGGTGCAAAAGTGAGTAAGTCCAGTTTTCCAGACAGCTTACAAACACATAGTGTCTAGCTGAAACCACAGACTAATGTTCAAACTTAAGCAGAATAGTTTATATGCTGGCTTGTAGGATTTCAGTATGTACACAGCCAAGAGAGGTAATCCTATTGTAGATACAGGCTCGTGTTTCATCCTTGTTCCCTTTGTCAGACTCGTGTCAAGCTGCCTTTGAGGGGATTGCTTTACATACTACTGTACTTTAGTATCCCCCTGCTGCCTTTTGTTATGTAGCCTGTTAGACTATGTAGAACCCCTGTAGGATGGCTGGCTGTATGACTGATATATAATCCACTGCAAGCTGTCAACCAGCGGTTCTTTTTTCATTTCTTTGCTTTTGATTTTTACCCTCCTGGATACCGTTATTCTGCTGGAGTATATTGAATGTCTATCTGGAATTTCTCACTTTGGATTTTTCCTTATCATTCATACTTTGTAACTTTCTAGTGAGGTGTGATTACATTTAAAAGGGAAAGTTCTAAATATTTTTGCACCATTTTGACGGTCCTTGTAACAAATGATGAGCTATGTTACAGTATTACAGAAAATAATTCTACAAAGTTAAAACAGACATTTGTCATTTTAAAAGTGTATTTCTGTTGCTCTAAAACTTTGACACCGGGGCATTGCAATAATATAGATATATTCAGTACCAACCTATCCCTCAATACTATCAATGGGCATGTTCCATTTCTGCATTATAACCATTAAAGGCCAATTATGTTTTCTGTTGTTCTTTCAGGTGGCTGCCTCAGTGTGTATCAGTTATTTACACATTCATGAAGGGGAGTAAGCAGGGGCTTCCAGTTACTGCTCATGAGTTTTTCAACTGTGTCGCTGCTCTCATGTCACTGCAACTCCGAAGCCTTGTCATTGAATCTTTACAGGATGTGTTATATTTCTTCACTATACACAAGGTCTGAACAGTTTTTCCTTATCAAGTCAATCTCTTCTTCTGAATCAAAGTTAGAGCCAAACAAATGTTCATTTCCTTAACACAACCGCCCTCTAGTTGTATAGACTGACATTGACTATGATCAGACTGTGTTTCAGTGCTTTAACAGGAATTCTATTAATTATTGTCTTTGTGCTGTCTGTCATTTAGGAAGGCAATAACTTTGGCGACATGTACGATGAGTTGCAGTATTTTCAGGATCAGGTGCTACTGATTAAACTGCAAGTGAATGAGCCAAACATCAACTTTTATCCAAGTTTTCAGGAATGTTGGGAGCTCATCCATGGAGCCTTCTTGGAAATCATCAAAAGTGCCAAGAATCTCCCGAGGGTACTGTTTGCTTCTAGCACCAAAAATGTTATTTTAATGCCACCTGTATTAGATATGGGTGTAACGGTGCACTCATTTGTACCAAATTCTGCCTTTGATACAATACAGGCCTATTGAATGAATACATGTAGACTATGTGAAGAATGCAAACACTCATAAAGTAGGGTGCCTGTAAGCAGAACCCATGTGCAGGGTTTCTCCTATATTCATTTGCAGCTGCTGAATTCTCAGTGGTGCTGCAAAAAAAACAAACAAAAGCACATTATTCTGAAGCTGGGGTGCAGATAAGGGGGGGAGACATGACAACAGAGAGTATAACAGAGGCACAGAAGCCATGTGGGACATTCAAAGTGTGTTGTTTCACTTTTCATTTTTGGTAGTTATAGAGCTCCTTCACTGTAACGTATCGAACCAAAGACCCCTTTACCAAAAACGTACCAAACTGAACATTTTTTGTATCGATACCTCCTTGTATTAAATGTAAAACTATGTCTGTGTTTTATTGTTTTATGCAACAGGTGGATTGGGACCTCCACCCAGGTACTGAGAACTTGTATCTACGCACCGTCAGTCCTGATGAGCCAGTAGTTACAGATATCATCAACAAAGCGAAGGATGTTTTCCATAATAACACTGTGGGGCCTCCTAAGTAATAGCACATTTTCTGTACTTACAAAATGGTATGTACCGCCAAATATGTCAGAAATGTTTCTTAATTTATATCAATTCTTTATCTTTAGGTACTTGAGTGTGTACAAAAAGTACAATAATCTACTGGACAATACAGCAAAGGAGGACATAACAGCATTTCTTAAAGAAAAGCACTCTTTAGAAGGATTTACTAAGGTCAGACATACAGTGCGTATTTACAGTGTTTTTGATCGTATATTTTTAAAATTTTTCAAACAAGTCCTGTTTGCTTCTCTCAATCTTAGAAAATAGAGAGTGTGTCGCTTTTGTGGAAGGAGATTGCCTCATTGCCTATCACAGTACCTCTGTCAATGTTTTGTTTATATACGGAGAAACTAAATGAAGACCTGTGTGCCCGGACTGACGAGCTAAAAGATAAGATTGTCATGTTTATAGTAGAAGAGAATCGAGAGCTCAACAGAAGGTGAGAACATTTCGTCTAACTTCCGCTATGAGTTTTAGATGTAGTGATTGATGAATGTCCTATTTATTATACAAGCCAAATATAAATTTTGTATTTATGGAGACTTTCTGGTAAAAGAGTTTTTTTTTTCATCCAAGGATCTGTCAAAAGTATGAGGACATTACTGTGACCATCAGAAGCACCCCCGAATCCACAGAGGAGGTGATGTCTCTTTACCATTACATTAGAGAGACCAGTGAGGTGACCATTTACAAGCTAAATGATGAGACTGATGAGGCAGTAGACCGCCTCAGCTTCCTAATGCAACATGCTATATTGACCAGTAAGTGATGTCTTGTGTCACAGAATACAATGAAACAGTCCACAAAGTATACACAAATATTACTAAAAACCTTCTCTTCATCCTCATGTGTCTACTGCTTTTCTCTAAATGTATATTTCTTTGTTTTTGTTCTTGGGTTGACTTATCTCTCTTAAGCCGACGACATGAGCTTGAACTCCAGTGTTTTCCAGTGGCCCACTCGTATCCTGACTGAACTTGAACTTGGCAAGACTCGTGTTGCCTCTATGAGAGAGCAGGCTGACGACCAACTCCAAACAAGGTTACAAGATATCATTTGAACTCATGGTTGCACACAAGCTACAGAAGATGTCAGTATAATGTAGTTTACATAATAGCTTCTACATACCTCTAAGGCTTCTACTAAAATTCTTGAAATGGCTATCTTGTAATATGTTTTTATGTGTCCAAAATAAAGGTGGCCCTCTTGTCCTCTTTGGATACAATTACTTTTATCTGACTTAGCCCATTACAAATGAAATACTAACTGCATTATACCCATCTCAGGGTATCTCACCTTGATGAGAGGCTGAAGGATGTGGACAATGAGATACAAGCATTTAAGAAGGAGGACTGTATCGCCATTGACACAGAGTCTTTGAAGAACAATGTGGAAAATCTCAGGGAGATCAGTGCCAACCTTGATGCTGCTGTAATTGAGCTGGAGGTAGAACATTTTTCCCCAACAAAAAGGATTGATACCCTAAGGTTTTAACATGTATCATTATCTGATGATGCTTTTGATGTACACGATGATAAATTGCATGCTGTATTTATACAAATCTCTGTCCTTAGAAGAAAGTAGTGTTTTATATTTTACTTGGAGAATACTCATTCTGCTTCACAGGCTATCAACAAAGAGCAGTCTTTGCTAGAAAGAGACCCAAGTGAGTTTCCAACTCTGCAAATTCTGATAGCTGACAAACAGCCATATGAACAGCTTTGGACCACGGCGCTAAAGTTTCAGAGTATGTCAGAGGTGTGGATGAATGGTAGGTAACACACACTTCTCTTTACTACTTTGTTATATTTTAGGTACTTTACACCTCAAGTGTTAGGATGATCCTCACTTGCTAGAACTTTGATTTATTTCATCTTTATTTTACTCCCAGGTCCATTCCGAGATCTTGATGCGGAGAAAATCTCTAAAGAGATAGCCGCAATGAGGAGGACCATTTATGAACTGACAAAGTCTTTATCGAATCTTCCTGGACCATGTCATGTGGCTGAAACCTTCAAACAAAGGATAGACCAGTTTAAGCAGTACATACCGGTCCTGTCAACAGTCAGTAATCCTGGCCTCAAAGATCAGCACTGGGAGATGGTTAGCTAAGTTACCGTTTGGTCTTCACACTTGTCTTATTATAGTTAGCCAAAAACATAGGCGCACACACACACACACACAATTCTTTCACCCTGACATTTATTACCACTGGAGAGTTGAATTAATGTTTTGCTGAACTCTCATGTTGATGATATTAGAATCACCACTATAAAGTTCTTTCCATCACCTTCCACAGATTTTCAATGGGGTTCAGGTCTGGACTCAGTGGTGGTCAGTCCATGAGTAAAAATGATTCACATGTCATGAACCACTCTTACACAGTTTGATCCTGATGAATCATCTTGTTGTCACTTTGTCATATGCCTGTGTCATCAGGGAAGAAAAAAAACCCACTGGTGTTCAGACCTGGTAATTCAGTATATTCAGGTTCATCTGAACTCATTTTATGGACATATCTGATCGATCCCAGATTATAACACTGCCCTCGCGGACTTTGTACTGTAGACACTAGGCATGATGGGTAATAATCATCTCTCTTCTCACCTTGATGGGCTCATAACTCTGAAACAGGATTAATCTGGACTCATCACACTACATGACCTTTTACCACTGAAACACAGCGCAATCTTTATGCTCTCAATCAAACTGATGGTTTAAGAAACTGAATCCACTCACTACACCAGTTATGGTTAAATAACTTGTTTCAGCTGAAAGATAAGAATAACTGTATAACTGCAGTAAATATCCAGTGGAAAGATCTGCACTATTTGCGCAGTTAAATCCAAGTGTGAACTTTTTTTTTTTTTGAGCCAGGGGGTGTATGTTCAACCAAAACAAAGCCTACTTTAAACAAATATACTATAATCTGTTGACTCATCACACTGAAAGAAATACTTTCCATTGAAAGAATCAAGTACCCTGCTCATCGTGTCACCTGTGAAGCCAGTGTGAATAATTAATGGTACTTTTGTTTGCTTACAGATTAGCAGCATTGTGGGTGTTCCTGTAAAACCAGATGTGAACAGTTCACTCCAGGACATGTTGGATTTAGGACTCTCCAAGTTCTCTGACCAGTAAAATCCTTAAATTAATACAAAATAATAATATATTTTAATTATATTAGACTGTAATATAATTATTTTTTATCTTATCTTCACTCTAGGTTGGAGGAGATAGGAGCATCAGCTAGTAAGGAGTATTTCCAGGAAAAAATCCACAGGGAAGATGGAGAATGAATGTTGAAATGCTGAGACAGTGCTGAGCTTCAGTATCCATCAAAAATATACATTTAGAAATCTAAGAAATACTTTCACAGACACAAAATGAGCAAATTACCTTTGTAAGTTACCTTTGAGTCAGAATAAATGCAAGGGTGATGACTACTGGGTGTTGTTGTGGGGATTTGTGCTCTGTGCTCTGCTTATAAATCTATCAGCTATTGGGTGTTGCCGAGTTGAGTCTTTCTTCCAGATACTCCTCCATTATTGCTCAGTCTCTGCCCAGGGTGGGTTTGTAATAATAATGATAATTAAAGATAGATAGATAGATAGAGAGAGAGAGAGAGAGAGAGAGAGAGATTGGTTTAAAAATGACATTGGGAGAAAATTAAAAAAAAAAACACCTTAATGTGTATAGATTGGCACATCTGTATGCATATTTTTTTGCAACATACATTTTATTATTTTTTTTTTTTCTCTGATTTGTTATATTGATGGACTTTCTGATGCGAAGTTATTGCCTGATTGACACGTAACTGGTCCGGTCTGTTACCGGAAGTTGGAGTACGCAATTTCCGGTTGTGTTAAACGCGCCGAAAAGAAAAACAAATGGTGATTGTTCCGTTTTTATACTCAAGTATACTAATAACAACCATTTGTCAACTTGTGAGTAATGAACCAGCGACTGAACTATGCGGCAAAACATAATTTGACGCAACTGCTGACATTTCTTTTCGCGTATTTTGGAAATTAAAGGTAGGTTAAGGTTTACGTCAGTTTGTACACGGAACCATAACCGAATGCAGACATAATGTAGTTTTCGTGAAGTAGACAGAGTAAACGCAGGACATTTCTGTTACTGTACATTTATTTGTGAGCAACATTATGTCCTAGGCTTTTGCAGGTTGAAGAATGAGAAGAGGAATGAAGTTCAAGCATCCTGGTTACTTTATCGGACCTCTGATTTTGTTTTCGCACAGTGAAGTACTTGCTTAGCAGTGGTGACAATGAGTAAGAAGTGGGGAGAACGTCTGAAGAAGGTGGAAGAACTTGCTCAGTCGTTCACATCCAATCCTCTGACTACAAACTACAAACCTCGCCTGTGGCCGTGTCAGCCCTCATCTGTCTGGAAGCTGTTTCCTCGTCAGAGTACCGCCATCAGCTTCACGAAGAGCTGCAAAGAGGTAACACCAGTCTTTGGAGACACTAGTGGCATTTTCACCAGTTTGTTCTTGGATATTTGGAATTCTTTACTGCTAGTTTATCAAAGAATGGGAATTCTGACAGTTGACTATCTTTTCCTCAGGATGTACATGTTTTTGCACTTGAAAAAGAAAAGACCTCCCAGGGCCAAAGGATCTACCTGGTTACCAGTTACACTGAGCTGTGGCATTATTACAGGTACAGATCAGGGTTGTTGTGATGTGTGATAGAAGAGTTCCAGCAAAAATGAAAGGCATGTTGTTTGGTCTAGAGACAGTGGCACTGCAGAAAAGACAGGAGGCAGAGATGGAGGGAGCACAGATGAAGATGCTGAGGTTCTCTTTGGGAGTGACCAGGATGGATAGGA
>JAPSES010000104.1:6628174-6640970 GCA_029822895.1 Maxillicosta whitleyi
TACAAGTACTTGGAGATGTCCGGCTGGAAGGAAATCTTCCTCTTTTCCTCCCAGATCTCATGGTAGCACCGTACACTATCCATCACTCCCATTTGAAGCTTTAGAAAAGCGTTCCATATTGGGATCCTGTGCCTTAAATCGTGCAATAGCCTGTTCTAGAAGTGAAAAGGAGTATGTATGTACACTATACAGTACGTATGTACAGTAATGGCGGACGAAAGTTGGGTATGTTGTAACCCGAGGACTACCTGTACTATAAAAGCCCCAGTAAACACAGTGACTTAAATTCCATTCAAAATAGTCTCACAAAGATCTTAAACAGTCTTCAAATGAAGTCATTAAAGGAGCAGACACTCCAGTCACCTGCTCAAAAGACTTGAGTCCGGCTTCTTTGCCCAGCTTCAGGATGTCCTCGAGAATGGCATTTTTTATATCCTGAAAATAGACAAAAATGTCAGACATCCAGGAAAGACCAAGAACTTTGTTTATACTTGCTGACGGCGATGAAAGTGACCTTGTTGCTACACAGTTCAGAGAAAGATCCTTCAAGCCCTTTCTTCTTGGCCCACATTGGTAAAAAGTCCGGATCGGGCACTATTATCCCCACCAGACACGCCTTGAAAATTCAACAAAACAACAAATTGTTCCAACTG
Organism: Maxillicosta whitleyi; assembly: GCA_029822895.1. Classification (NCBI taxonomy): domain Eukaryota; kingdom Metazoa; phylum Chordata; class Actinopteri; order Perciformes; family Neosebastidae; genus Maxillicosta; species Maxillicosta whitleyi. The sequence continues at coordinate 6,628,828 of JAPSES010000104.1, forward strand.
TGCTCTCCTGCGCAACAGTGTCTACGCATAGAACACTGTTTATGTTCATGTGTTCAGCACCGGTTTGTCATGAAATACTGACCTGTAAGCTATCGCCGTGAACAAACACCTGAGCTACTGCATCACTGCGATTATAGACGGTCTCGATTTTCTCCGGGGCGATATACTCTCCTTGTGCCAGCTTGAAAATGTGCTTCTTTCTGTCAATGATCTTTAAGGTGCCATTCTGCAACAAGCACAACAAGACAATCATTCAAAAACATTTAGTCTACTGCTGCCAAGTACATCCGATACCCAGAGATTCCGAGGAACAGTAAGAGGAGTTCAGCGCTGAGCCCGTTGTACTTACAGGAAGCCATTTCCCAATGTCTCCTGTGTGCAGCCATCCATCCTGGTCGATGGCTTCCTTTGTTTTCTCTGGATCCTTCAGGTATCCTTTGAATACATTTGGTCCTTTGACACACACCTACAGTGAAATTGTTGTTAGTTGATAAATTTAACTGTTTAATGATCAGCCTACCTACTGTACATTTTAATTTCAGTTGCTGCTTTCTCTGTTTCACATGTAGTTACTCAAAAAAAGAGTAATTTTATCCAAATGAAGGATTGCGTTTTGCAACTTTTCTGAAATCATTGAAGTGCTCGAGGACACACATTTCTGAATATGATGTCTGTTTTTCTTTTCTTTTAAGAGTGTTCAATTAACACTAGTTGCTTTTCCATTAGGCTTATGTGCAAAACTTTACTGATATTTACTAAATATTGGAAAAACAGAAGTGCGTAATGTCGGTTTTGCCACTAAATCACAAATGCGATGATTTTTTTTTTATTCATTATTGTGAGATGACACAAGAAGTCGTTCCATAAACATGGCAACAAACGTACATATCATGTTTACTCATTATTATTATTATATATTACCCCCGCTATTCTGTACTAATTTTAAAAATTATTCAGTTTCCTGGTGTATACACATAATTTAAAAAAAGTTATTCACATGACTATTTGCAAAGAAAAAGTCTTTCCGTTGCAGTTTTGCATGATATACCAAATTCGCAATACCCGAAAAAAAACACCTCTTGCCACCGCAAAAACTTTTAATCAAAAAAATTAGAGTTTTGGCGAAATTGTCGTTTTTCCATTAGGTAAATTTGTGTGCGTAAAAAAACAAAACAAAAAAAAAAGTTATAATTGTGATATTTGAGGGTCAGTGGAAAAGCGACTACTGTTATCCTTACAATCTAATGAAAGTTCTATTAAAGTTTGTGTTGTAGAAGCCAATAAATAACTTTCAGACCCACTGTACGTGTGATTACGGGGGCTTCAGTCCTCACCTCTCCTTCTCCATTGGCTGCCAGATAGTTCATTTCTGCCACATCCACCACTTTGATATGATTGCACGGCAGAGGAGGCCCAACGTGACCTGAAGATGCAAAACACAATATAACAAACTGGGATTCGATTAACTCAGATGTATTTTTACGGTATTGCAGGGTTGTCGAACTCATTTTAGTTCTGATCTCCAGTGGGCCGGACCAGTAAAACAATGATACAATCAGGTTGACATCTACAACATTACCTTAAATATTTTAACATGAACAACGTGAAATATCTTAAGAAAAACAAGTGCAATTTTACTAATATTCTGCCTCAGATTATTCAGTTTAGCATTTACACAAGTGCATTAGAACTTAGATTACAATTACACAAATCATTTAGTTACAGGTAGAATATTGGTAAAAATGCACTTACTCCTCTTAAAATATGTAATGTTTAAGTTTGTTCAGGTTCTTCACATTTTGTAAAACTATAGTTTGTAAATGTAAAGATTTTCAGATAGTTAAATTTTTTTTTTTCCATTATTTATAGGTTTATTTTACTGGTTCTGATCTGCTTGAGATCCAATTGGTGTGTATGTGGAACCTGAATTTAAATGGTTTTTAGATTGATTGTTTATATATTCTGTGTCATTTTTTGCACATTTCACAAATTCATTCCACGGGCCGGTTTGGACCCTTTGGCGGACTGGATTTGGCCCCCGGGCCGCATGTTTGACACCTGTGCTGTATTGTGTGTGACGTTACCTGCCGTCCAGTCTCCTGGCATTGACATCGAGCAGCCGGCTGTGCACTCTGTCTGTCCGTAGCCTTCGTAAAACTGGAAAGCCAGCTCGGTTTTATTGATAATTCATTTGAAAATAATAGTGACAGATGAAAATGTGTGAGCGTGCTCACCTGACAGCCCAAAGCAGCTCGTAGGAATGTGAGGATGACCGGAGCCACCGGCGCTGCTCCAGTGATCATGAGCCTCACACGACCGCCCAGACTCGCCTGACGAGTGATACGGTAAAAAAAAAAAAAAAAAACACAACACAATTATAGAGACCACTGAAACTAACTGATAAAACCATGTCTTTAAAAATAAGATGTGTATGTTATACAAAAATAATCTGCCTTAGAGAAAAAAATGTACTAAATCTTACATACTTCATGAGATTAATTGGAAAACAAATGACAAAAGTGCTGGTTAGCTGATGTTTTCAACGTCTATGCTACAGTTTTATTCCAGTCTGCCTTCTCTGTCAGAGCAAAAGAGAAATGGAACTCATTTCCCATAAACATTAGTCTGTTCTAGCCAGACTATCATTAAAAAAAAAAAATGAAAATATGGCTGAAACCAAGACCAAACTTGTGATCACTGTCCGGCCTCTTGATGTTATTATTTAAGGACATTTTTTTACTGTATGTTATTAATGTCACTTAATCATATTTTTCAAGTCAGAATTAACCTTTTAGTACCCCTAAATACCCCCTAGATCTCTAAATAACTATCCGAATACATGTATTACACCTCATATTAATAAAATAAAAATAAAAAATAAGGTACTGTACTTACTGTACGTACAGTATATAGTACGTATGTACAGTAAAAGTGGATGAGAGTCCGGCATCGTAAAGTCAAAATAACGTCGAAATAATAAGTCGGGTACGCTGTAACCTGAGGACTACCTGTATATTGGTTAATGTACATTTATACAATAGATTTATAAATCTTCCACTAGAAATAACCTGTAAAGTGAAGGTATTGTCATGTAGACAGTGTTTTGAAGTAGCTCTGTGACAAACATTCCTTTAAACCCATTCTCTCGTTACTTCTGACCCATAGCATCTTGGGAGCTACAGCCAACCAGCATTTTTGACTTCATTTTCCTTTGTTAGTGACTCAAACTTGGTCAGATTTTACTACTTTTATTCTGGAGGCATTTTACTGTGAAATAGTATGGTACATGGAACACACCACTGTAACAATGGTTTTCCACCTTACACTCACCTGTACTTTTTTGAAGATGAGTTTATCCCACATGCTGTCTGTTCTGACCACACCACTGCGAAGCTCCGCCTCTTTCCTCCTAAAAGCAAAATCTAGCAGCCATCTCTTCAGTGGCGAATTGGCTTGACCAAATATCTGTGGAAAATCGAGAATCGGTTTATTTGCATCCTTTACTACAAGTCATACACTCTATGGACAAAAGTATTGGGACATGTTGAATTCAGGTATTTCTTTTCTAACAGGACTCTGCTACAAAACGATGACAGATATCATAATATAGTTTTATATTGTGATAAATATCATTGCATTGGTTAGTTTAGTTTAAATTCTTATCTTTGCTTCTAAAATGCTGCAGAGATATTTTTATTTAATTTCCTTCAACGTTTTTTTTTGTTTGTTTTTTTTATCCTTGACTATGATTTTGAATGTTCTACCTCTAAATCTCTAAAATATTTTCCATGTTCTGACCATCTGACCATGAACTAACCATCTACTTTCTTCACATCTCACTTAAGAAAAAAAACTCCCATTAAACTTAAAAAGGAAACATTGATGTTTATAAACTAGACAAAAATATTGGAGCACATCATTGTCTACAGCTGTAAAATTTCCTGTTCACGCTGATTTGAGATGTACACTTCAATATTAATAAACAATAGTATATTTATCACAATATAGAACTATATTATGACTTTCATTATTATCGTTTTGTAGCCCAGACCCCTGTTAGAAAAAAAACAAACACCTTAATTCAACATGCTCTAATACTTTACTCCATATAGTGTATGACTAAGGCAATTACACTATGAGGTGTTTCACAACCCACTCAACACATACTCCTTTTCCAAAAACATGGGTTGGTTTATGGACTTAGTTTTATACAAAAAAGGTTGGTTGGTTGTCAACCGGAACCAAAAAATAAAGCTGAAGTGTGAACTGCTGTGGGTGTGTTATTCTACAGGTTGGCAAGAGACAAAGAGAGGAAGTACGTGTGTAAAAAAAAAAGCCTTAGAAACCAGTGGAAAAATGCCTGCAATTGTGTAATAACTGTTGACTATACTGAGCGTTTATTGTTGATTTAGTTAAAGAGAACTGGTACACACTGGAATTAATCTAAAGGAATGATATTCTGCTTTTTAAAAATGGAATTATACACTTTAAAACATTTCCCTGTGGTCTACATAAAGTGTAAATGCTATGTTTAGATCTGAATTCTTCATTAATTCATCTCCAAAGGTCCATTTTCAACCCTATTTCTGAGTAATGACACCAGAAAGGTGGCTTTGAACGCTGTCCCTTTAAATGCAAATGAGCCACTTCACGCCCCGCCCCCTCCAGTTTGTAGGCTGTGCTGCTCTGTCGCGTTCATTAATACAACCAATGACATTTTAGGTAATCAGCTCAAGGTTTGGGCGTATTTTCAGTATGCTGATAAACAATTATGTCGTATTTGGAGAAATGTTCGTTGGAAGTCTTGACCTTATATGGGCAAAAGTCATAACTAGTTATAGACATAACAAATTCAGCCGGAATTAAAACAGGTTGTAGAAATCCACTCGAATATTGCTCAAATGAATATAAAGATAACAGCATCTGGAAGGTTGAAATTCAATGTTTTTGAACTGTTAGGGTCCAAATACACAAACAAATAATAAATGAACTAAAGTCTAATAAAAGTGAGTTTAGCAAAATATGAGCCCCATAATGGAAAAAGATCTACCAGTTTACACAGAGAAAACAGCAGAAAATAAGCGATGACACAAGTAGAAGAGGAGGTAAAACCTTATCAAACATGCGGTTGAGGAGACGTGGGACCACGGGGAAGACGGTCGGCTGCAACGTTTTCAAGTCATCCATCAAAAGCCGAATGTCTCCTTGGAAGTATCCGATTCGACCTCCGTGGATCAGGATGACACCCTGATGGAAAAAGAGCAAAAATGTAGAACACCTTGTACGTGTTAGGCCCCGTTAGCCACACGATGGCGCTGTTCTATTAATATTAAAACGTTCAGTCCAAACGCAGTAAATTTAGTTCAAACTTTCACATCCAGCTGCTGTTTTCTTCTCAAAACAAAATTCTCATGCAATGCATTTGCAGCATAAAATTTACCCTTTCAAACTTTCTGATGTAGTAATTTGATTCAGAGCTTTAGTACCTCTACATTTTCCACACATCAGACAGTTTTATGCCTTAAAATGTACAAACTTCACTTCATAATTGATTTGATAGTGAAGTTTTTTTTTTTGTTTTTTATAAACTTGAAATTCAGTTTTGGAACTAGGAACAAAACTACAAAACAACACCAACACTGATTATTCCATCATGTCCTTAAATCCTTTTTTTTTTTTTTTTTTTTATTGTAAAATATGTCTAATTATGGAATTACAAAAGTCGGAAAACTCTTAATCTACAAACTAAAAATAAAAAATAAACAGACTTCTGATAAAAACACTGACATTTTCTCCTTATGTCTAAATATTTGTTTCTCCTCTTACACAGACTCATACTTTACATGACTGTACACAGCTAAAATAATACACTAATATCTCTGTACGATCATCTGTATTTGTATTTTCTATCGGTGCAACATTTATAATATCGTGGTAAAACGGCTGAAGAAGCAAGTCCGAGACATACCTGTACAACCCTCTCAAACATGTGAGCTAGGGGGAGATAGGATACATGAATGTCATGGAGGGTCAGCATGCAGTGAACCTGCAGAAGACACACAAAACACATGCACGTATGCAGGTCAGGCACGGCGTACTGTACCTCCACCACTCGCTCAAACATATGGGCCAAAGGGAGGAAGGAGATGAGTACGTCTTTAGTGCTGGGCTTCAGAATGCCCTGAACAACGTACACAAAGGAGGAGGAGGAGTAGCAAGAAAAAACAGGAATGTAAAGGTGAACAAGGGTCAGCATCAGGGGTTTTAGAGGTAAAGAAAATTACAACTAAAAAGCAGCTGTGGAAAAAAAAGAATTATGTAGGCTGAAGTAAAATTTAAATACAATGAAAAACTAAAATTACACCAGAAATGCAGGTAAAATCAGCTTAGTTTTGTCTTGATTTCAATGATATGATGTAAAAATAATTAAAACAATATTAATAAGGAACATAGTAAATGTCTTAAGGATTTCCCTAATTTAAATTAAACCTGAAGAAGTAAAGTTAAATTACACATATACGCTGTTGCACTAATATATATATATATTTTTAAACTTTTTTCATGAAACGATTGTATCAATGTGACCCAGTAGGTAATCACTGAACCTGGTCATAGGTGAATACTGATGTGTAGAAAGAGGAAGAGGAAGGTGTCTGAAAATGAAATGATTACAACATTTTAAGCAACTGTGTGTGTGTGTGTGTGTGTGTGTGTGAGAGAGAAAGAATCACATTAACTATAACCTGCATATCTGTATCTTTTATGTTTTTATTACTTTTAACTGTTTGATTTTATTGTTTCACTTATAGCATTGTTGTATTTTTATGTACTTATTTGTTGTTTTTAGTGTATTTTTTTAAAAAATTGTTTTTACAATTCTATGTGCAGCACTTTATAGGAACATTCTTCTTGTTTAAATGCTCTACATCACAGGTGTCAAACATGTGGCCCGTGGGGTGAATTTGTGAAATGCTAATATTACACTGAGAATACTATCAATCAAGGACATTAACATCATTTTAGTTTCAGTTCCACATTCAGCCCAATTCAATCTGTAGTGGATCAGAACCAGTAAAATAGTGTCATAATAACCTATCAATAATGAAAAGTCAATCTTGAAAAATTACATTAAAATGTTTCCTATTCACTATAATGTTTAGTATTCTGTCACAAAAAAAGTGAATAACCTCAACAAATATGAACAACCTGAAATGTCTTAAGACACTTAAGTGGAAGTTGACCAATATTCTGCCTGTTTCTAAATGTTTTGTGTGATCTGTATGTAGTCATACACATGTGTAAATGATAAACTTAACAGAATGTTGATAAAATTCCACTTATTTTTTAATTTTAAGAAATTTCAGTTTTTTCAAAAGGATAGATTGTAAATAAAGTTTTTCATCAGGTAATTTAACTTTTTCCACTCTAAAAACACAGAGAAATGTATGGAGTTGACATTATTTATGTTATTATTTTTTTTACTGGTCCGGCCCACCTCAGATCATATTGGGAAGATGTCGCCCCTGCTGCTCTATATCTCTCTAGTGGATTGGATTGAATATATTAATTGAAAACAAACTAAAATGAACCAAATAAACACTGTTGAAAATGTCAAAACTATAAAGGTCAAATAAGATCATTAACATTATGAATGTTTTAGCGACTGGATAGTTTAATGGTTTAAACCGCTGACTTTGGTGTGGAAAGTTGCCAGTTCGAATCCCACTTAGGCAAGGCCCTTTACGCTATACATGTCTATATACCTTGTAAATCCCTTTGGATTAAAGCGTCAGCCAAATGTAATGTAATGTTTTAAAAGTCTTCAATAAGGATGTATGGGTGAAAAGAAAAAACAGTAGTTGTATTAAGATCAGAGTTCTGTCATTTTCCTTCATATATTCTTTACACCGTCCCTGTTCAGGGTGTATTTGTTTACCTCTGTTACTCTAATAAAAGCTGCAGTGTTGGAGATGACATTTCCGTGGGTAATCATTGCACCTTTCGGGTTTCCTGAAAAACAAGTAATGGTCATATTCATTACTATGATGTAGAACGTAAGAAGAAGAAGATTTCAAAAGCTTTAAAAGATGTGAATCTTGTTACCTGTGGTTCCGGAGGTGAAGCAGATCAAGGCCAGGTCGTCTGGTTTAGGAGGCTGTAATTACATCACACATCCACACCAATGCAAATAGTCAAATGTAATAGAAATATGTACATAGGAACATTTTAACAACAAACCCATTTTGTCCTCACACCTGGTGGTTACGGGTAGATTAAGTATTTAGCTGCTTTAACATCAGTAAATGCACCGTAGTGCCACATGATTAAAATACATTACAAAATAAAAGACCAGCATTCAAAACATGTATTAATAAATGAGTAAATAATGTTGATTCATAGTACTACTGAATTATTTTATATGTTCAATTTTACTGTTGTAGTGTTGATTTTAATCACTTTATAAACTTTTTCATCCTTACTACACTGCACTGGTTTTATTCTTGAAAACATTTTTATCTTCGATCCAAAAGGTTTCATCGGTTCACTCTATAAACTTATCGATTATTTTCCTGACATTCGTCTATGAAGTAAACCTAAAGCGTTCCCCATGACGTAATGTTGAATAATCCACACATATGATGTTTGGTTGCGGCAAAGACAATAAAGAAACATCTAGGATTGCGTTCGACGGCTGAATGTACTGCATCTTTCAACACCAAAACGGCCGCTTCCTTAACACATTTTACTTCAGTCTTCAAAAGCAAGATGAAAAAATATTAAAAGAGGGGGAAAAAATCACAACAGTCTGGTCGTTTTCACACTGCAGAGACATTTTCAGAGTCTCTGCGCAGATCATGCAGGTAGACAAATGTGATGATGTCCCCTTTGGTGGGTTTATAGTCTTTCTATTTACATTTTATCACAGTCAGATACTTTAGCTGTTTGTTCTAAGATCAGTGGTGGAATGTAATCAAGTACTTTGTTACTGTACTTAAGTAATTTTTTTTGGTACTTTACTTAAGTAAAAATAATAATGTACACTTTTACTTTTACTTTTACTTCACTACATTTTGTGGCAGTTATCTGTACTTTCTACTCCTTATATTTCCGAAATTGATGCAGTTACTTGTTACATTATATTAACATCTTTTCGTCTAAATCTTTTTTTTTTTTTACTTTTCATCTAAATCTTGCATGAAAAATCACACACACAATATTGACACCAATCTGTTCAATCCACATAATACAGGTAGTCCTCGGGTTACGACGTACCCGACTTACGTTATTTCAAAGTATGACGCTGAAGTCTCGTCCTCCATTACTGTACATATGTACTGTATACTGTACGTACAGTAAGTACAGTATCTTCCTTTATACTTTATTTTATTAATATGAAGTATAATACATGTATTTGGATAGTTATTTAGAAATTTAGGGGGTACTAAAGGGTTACCGTATTGGCCCGAATATAAGACGGTGTTTTTTGCATTGAAATAAGACTGAAAAAGTGGGGGTCGTCTTATAATCAGGGTAGTCTTATATTCGGGTCAATACGGTAATTCCAATTTATGTGGAAATTCGGGTTACGTCGACAGCATAGGAACTCGTTCGTAACCTGAGGACTACCTGTATTTGTTGTGACACTGAGCAGTGACATTGTCAGAGGCATAAATAAGTCTGTCTACATTCTGTATCATAATGACACAGTCCACAGACTGACACTGTGGGAGGACTTGGACTTTTACATTTTAAAGGAACTATTTAGTACTTTTACTTAAGTAAGATTCTGGATGTAGTACTTCTACTTTTACTTTTTCAGGGTATTGGTACTTTTACTTCAGTACTTCCTCCACTCCTGCATGTTAGCAGTCGGTTAATATTAATTATGCACGAACACACTGTAGGCTCCTCAGTGATGAACTTTTCATGCTACGATCTGTGTGTTTTCACTGTTTACACTGATCCCAAATGCAGTTGAACGAGTGCATTAGTTAGTGCTGAGGTAGGTAGAATCTATATTGAATTATTTTTGACTGTTTTAAAAGATTCATAAGCACACAGAGTACAACATCTGCGCCGAGGCTACATCACATTCAACATTTTAATCATTAAAGACCCAAACAGCCACCAGTGACCAACATCATCTACTGCCCTACAATATCCAATAACTTCTGATCCATTCATTCATTCATTCATTCATTTTTTGAACTGACTTCTTACTGGGGGGGGTCACTTGGAGTCTACTCCCAGCTACTTATGTGCAAAGGCGGGGTTTACCTATCGCCAGTTCACTGTCACATTCACATATGGACAATTTAGATTAACCCATTGACCTATCAGAGCATGTCTTTGGATGGTGGGAGGAGCCAGAGCACCCACGCAGACATGGGGAGCACATGCGAACTCCACACAGAAAGGTCCTGCCCCCTAGTCCTATCCATCCGTGTAAATAATTGCTGTAAAATACAGTTCATCTTTTCATGATCATCAAATATGATCATATCTGGACATTCAGAGGCTCCATAGTTACCATGGAAACACCATCATCTTCTACAACATTAATTCCTCAGTAAAACCCATGGAGTTGAATCAATGGCACAGGATGGACACACTTGTTACTGATATATTTGCTGAGAAAGTCAATTTTTCTTCAATGTTTGATATGATAACCTTCAACTTTAGCCCATAAAAGCCCAGTGTTACTTTTGTGTCAGTTCCCAAATGTTGTTTTTATCTCGATTTTAACCTTTCTTAAATGATATATCATCATTTATTATATTATCCTCTGTATTTTGCTTTTTTGTGTGTGAGGTATTTTACTATATTTAATCCACTGATCATGTAGATGTTCATAAAAGCTCAGATTAAAATGGATGGTTATATCAAAAACAAATAAAACTGAAGAAAAAGTGACTTTTTCAGCAAAATCTATCATTAATTGAACATAAACCCAGTGTTTCCATCCACTGTCATTGATTCAATTGCATGGGTTTTACTGGTGAATCAATGTTGTAGAAGATGACGGTGTTTCCATAGTAACTGCGGAGCCTCTGAATGTACAAATGGGTCATATCTGATGACCATGAAAAGATGAAAAACTGTATTTTACATAAATTATTTACATGTATTGATAGAATTAATTTATCATTGGGTATTAAATAATTTAGATCAGTATGACATGATCAGTAAATTAAATATGGGAAATTAGATGATTTTCATTGAAAAAAAAAAGCAAAAATACAGAGGATAATATTAGAATAAATGGTGATAATCCACTTAAAAAAGGTGAAAACCTCGAGATAAATTCATTTTGGAACTGCCACATAAGTAGCACTAGTTTTTTATGGGTTAATGTAGGTTACACGTATGACTTTGGAATTTACAAACTGTAGAACTTACCAGTCAGACTATCATAAATAAGTAGTGTCCAGTGTTTTAATAAAGTCATCTGCTGCTCCATTTGACCTCTTTTATTGTGTATTTTGAGGGCGTTTCTGTAACATTACAGTGCAGAGGAGGCAGGTAATAAGGGTAGTGAGATCAGTTAAAATGTTTATTGCAGAGAAACAACGGTGATGGCATGGGCACATATTTTATTTCACTGCTCAGGGAACAATAAACAGTAAAACCTCTCCAGAGGAGTTCCTGAAGGGGACGTTGAAGGAGCAGCCAAAAAGTATTGGTTTATAAAATATATATAGATGCAAAACTCCTCCAACTTAACTTCTAAAAGACAGACTCTGTGGCCTTCAAGGACCCAAAGTTATAAACCCTTTTACTGACTCTTGAACTGTCAAAACTAGACTATGTTGAAGTTTGTTTTTTTTTCTAAAGGGACGGTGAATATTAACAAACCTAATGTGTACAAATACACAAAATTTCAGCTGAAGCTTTAGTCTCTACATAAAACAACATAGTTCACATAAAACAGTACAATCCAATGTTTTCATTCAACAGATGAGTAAAACACATTACATACATACATACATATGTATATATATACACACACACATACATGCATACATATACAGTACATACATACATGCATAGATATACATATACAGTACATACATACATGCATAGATATACATATACAGTACATACATACATTCATGTGTAGATACATACATAAATATACATAT
>JAPSES010000104.1:6641070-6653625 GCA_029822895.1 Maxillicosta whitleyi
TTTACTTGAGTAAATATTTTGCAGGGTATTGGTACTTTTACTTAAGTACTAAACTTCAGTACTTCCTCCACCCCTGGACTTTGTAATTTATAAAATAAAATCACAATATCATTCAACATGACATGTTAATTTTGTTTATTTACGTATCTAGGCTATAGTTCACAGTTCACACTACATAGTATTTTCTCCCCTGCTGCAAAGAGGGAAAAGTTTTAAACGTGTATTTTGTATGTACAGACCATGAAAATGGATTTCATTTGTTGATATGAGCAAATTCAAAATGGACAAATATTTTTTTAAAAATTAACAAATGAACAGAAACAGAAAAAAAATAGAACAGAAATCAATCAAACAAGCACCACAAATTAACCCCAAAATATGCAGAAATTGAACAAAATTAAGCAACAAAGTCAACAACAATCAACAAAATAAACACAAAACATTATATCTTTTAAGTGAATGGAAAAGTTGGACTGTAGCTGTTTTCATGAAAACGTAATTTGCAGAATACCTCTTTACTGTTTAATTTTTTGTTAAGAATATTGGTACAACATAAAAATGCCTTGAATATCTGTTCAAGTAGTTTATGACTTGATCGATTATTCAATAAATCACTGCAGTTCTGCTAAGAAGCATCTTAGAAAAACTGATAAATAAATGTAACGGATTAGACTTTTGCAAGAGTGGGATATTAGTTTGTGCAGCAGATCATGTTTGTGGAAAACACATAAATAATATATGTGAAGTACTCACATACAATAAGAACAATATGGGACTAATGCACTGTATAAGAGAAAACATAATGATGCTTAATGCAACCACATATGGAAAAGAAATACTGTAGATATTAAGATAAATTAACTTCAATGGGCTGCATTAAAATCCTATTTATATTCGACTTTGCTACAACTTAACAAACTATACTTAATACACGAAAAGGTATTGTTCTGTCTTGAAGGAGATTATTACTGAATTCTGCCAAAATACTTTAAAACTTTGACTTGTGTGACTCAGTGAACAAGGTTGCAGTACTTAAAATTCACCGCTAGAGGGAAACAGTTTCACGTGTATTTTTTTTTCCTTGACACTAATACTTCAAGTTTTATATCTTTCACATATCACACAATAAGTACTCTCAAACGGTTTAGATGTGTCCAGCAACTGATGATGATATAATGGATTTTAATGTATATTTCTATGAATATAAACAGTTTTCAATGCAAAAAACAGTGTGTGTTGATTTTAGAAGTTTGTGACTCTATTAGACAATGGCTGTGCTCATCAGAGAGGAATGTCAGCTATTTTACACAATTGTTTATATGTTTTTTTTCTTTCTTTCTTTTTTTTTTGGGGGGGGGGGGGGGTATTAAAGGGGTCTTTTTTTTTTGCTAAACCCACTTTTAAGAGCCTTTGGTTCATTTATTTGTGTATTTGGACCCTAGTAGTTCATAAAATTTGAATCTGAACCCCCCAGGTGCTGCAAAGCTATTTTTATATTCATTTCGGCAAAAAAAAAAAAAAAATCAAGCACATTTCTCCAACCTGTTTTAATTCCTGCTTAATTTGTTACGTCTATAACTAATTACATCATGACATTTGCACATGTTTGCGCATTTCTGATGACATAATTGTTTGTCAGCAGTAGCAGTTGTAGTCCACACTGAAAATATGTCCAAACTTTGAGCTGATTATACTAAAATGTTCAGTTGTTGGTTGAAAGGGACAGAGCAGCACAGGCAACAACCTGGAGGGGGCGGGGTCATGTGCATTTAAAGGGCCAGCGCCCAAAACAACCTTTCTAATAATGATATTCGTCAAAAAATAGTGTTGAAGATGGACCCGTGGAGTTGAATTAATGAAGAATTCAGACCCAACCAGAGCATTTACAGTTTATGTAGACCACAGGGACATGTTTTAAAATGCACAATTCCGTTTAAAAACAACAAAAACAAAAATATCTCTCTGTTAAGTAATCTTTTATGGGGCTGTATTTGGTTTTCAAAGGAGACTTTTAGAGCTGCTAAGCCATGCGGTCTGAACCCAGCTTAGATCATTTGCTCTGGCTCAATGGGGACCGTGTGAACTGCTGCAGTTCAGGCTGAGGGTGGCGCACCAAGCCAAAGGATTGCGTCGGGGACCCTCAGAGGTCACCACGGGTCAGAGCGCAGCGCCTGACAACACAGAGCTCACACAGCTCCCACTCAACCACTGTCACACTTTACACTCGGCACTGAATCTTGTTTATGTTTTCCTGTACTAATATGGTGTTCAAATAGTGACAAAACTGTGGAAAAAATACTATCATCACGAATTTACTTTACTAATAGACGTATTTCTGTGGCCATATAGGCTATTTTAACACGTGTTCACATATTATTAGCATCATCTTGCCTGTTTATGTGCTTGGAGAGTTTGTCAATTGTCTATTTTACATCTGTTATTTATTTAGGTTTTGTTTTAGTAAGATTGTAACATAAAACCCAATGATCTGCAGCAATAAAATACAATATATCAATTTGAACAGTGTTTATTAGTGGGTAAATGTTACCTAACAAAGTATCGACACAATGTTTGTTTGTTTCTTTATGTATAGTATTTATTTTATTTTATTTTTTTCAGCACTGACATCACTGCTGTCACCATGATGAATCTATATTTCCTCTACAGGAAGTACGTCTAAATGATTTCTAAATTTATTTTTCATGAGCTAGACTAAAATAAATATAGTCAAATAGCGCGTGGTTACGTTTAATTGGCTACTGTATTTGGTTTTGCGCACAACAAAATTAAAATAACAAGAAGTTCCAATCTGGCATCAACTACCATCATCCCGCTTCAATAAGTTTCGCTTAGTTTATTGAATTTGTAGCTGTATTTATTACAGAAAAGTCGTGCGTCAAATTGCCAAATTTTCAAGTTTATTAAAATACTGTGAACAGCCTTAAAATACGTGTTTCTTCAAAAAGCAAACTCATGAATATAGACAGTGTCGTCTTTATCACCTGCATAAAATCAGTTTTTATCCAAACAGTGACAGTTTGATCCGGATCCATGTGATTTTCTTGTGAGTCGTGTCCATTTATAAGTTGTTTGTTTTTCATGTTAAGTTACAAGAAGTGACAGATCATTATGTTAAACATTACACTGTGATTTGTAGGTGTCATTTTAAAATTTCTTTGTAATAAGAGGTTCCCTATGATAGAATAAAAACGCCAAAAATATTCAATAGAAATCCAGAATGCATCATTTGTAATCTGTCCCCATAAATTCGACAAATCCAATGTGTAAATATAACATTTTTACATCTGAAATCTAATACAATTTCATAAGTAAATGATATACAGGCATTATATCGAAGGACTTATGCAACTAAATGAGACATTTATTTTAAAAAAAATTAAGAGGGTTATATAAAGAAAGTGATGAATATGCAGTGGTGTGACAAAAATATTCAGCCTAAAACGCACATGCTAGACGTGATAGAGATTAATTTCGTTCGTGGAGTCGTCACATGATTTAATAATTCTAAAAACACGGAAATAATATTTCAAAAAAGTCACGTCAAAGTAGCTCCGTAACTGTGCTGAAGATAAACCTTGACGCACCGTTTGTCTTTACTGACGCACTTGACGTAACAAAATCTTTCAGCAAAAACTTCCAGAATTTTGATATAGCACTTAAAGAAGCGACAGCAGACAAGTCCCTCCATATTTCAAAGGAAAAAACACATAAAAAGTGTTAAAACTGCGCAGTCAAATAATTGGATTTTATGCCCCCGTCCCGCTCGCTTGCGCTTTTCTCTCCATGGTGCTCTGAAAACTCTCCAAACGCTTCAGATGTCTTGTGAGCCTTTCTTTCTCAATCTCCGCTGCTTTTTTATTCTTTGACACAACTCACAGGATCAAATATATCCAAACACAGAGAAAGTTTCGAGATTAAAACGTTCTCAGTGAAAAAAGAATCGCAGCAAACTGTTTTGGCGCATGAGAGCAGTGTGAATCTCTGAGAAGGAGCGCACACAATAAACCTGTTGTTAACCTTGCTGTGAAAATATGTTTGAAGAAAACAGCCAATTGTTGTATGAAATGTATTCAAGTATAAAATAATGCCCTTTGTTTGGGGGAAAAACTTGAGCAATGTGAGGGTACAAAAGTCCCCTGTGGCATTTACTAGCACCCTTTGTGCAGTGTGCGCTTTGGCGTCTCCACTTGGCGCATTACCCAGGCCCCTTTAAACGCGATTGTTTCTTTCTTTCTAATGACATTTACCGGATCAAAACATGCTGTTAATTCGATCAGAAAGCTTCACCCTTCATAACAATGGCAGTATAATTTCTCCCAAAGTTTGTTAAGTTGACCGAAATTAGGCAAATGAATAGGGGTCTCCAGGCTACCCATCTTGCAGGTGACGGGGAATAATGCGCGTTCACACCAGCTGCATTCTTCTTTATTTCTCCCTTTCTTTCACAGCATTATTAAAATTTAGGCCAATGAAACTATTCATTCGTCTGAATAGACATTTTCTTATAGGATAATAGGATACAAATTGAGCCTCTCCAAAGAGTCTCCAGTGGTGGGTAACCCTCGTGTGCCAGAGGCTGCTGGAGACGCTGGCCTTGACGCAGACGACGCTCGTGTGCCAGGGCTAATCACACACCTGCCGAGGAGTCCAGCAAAATAAAGAATGTAAACAAAAAGCTTGCCATCTCTCATAAAAGATGGACGTGTCACCAAGTCGTGTGAGAAACGCCGAGAACAAACGGGGGGACTGCGTCTCCAAAAGATCTCCCCTGAACTTGGCGGAACAGCCTATTAAAGGCTTACTTAATTACTCTAATGACACTGGACAGGCCTTAAAACTCGAACCGGGCTTGGATGAGAGTTAAGATCGCTTGCTGGGATTTGTAAACAGGCGATCGTGTGAGAAACGCGAGTTGGAAGAAAGAGGGTTTCTTTTTGCCGGCTTTGTTTTCAGTGCGCACAGTGCGCCCCGCCGGATCAGGCGATCTCAACGCTCAGTTCTTATTTCCCGCCTGGGTTGTTACTATGCAAATAATATTCCGAAAGTAATCACGTGTCTTTTGAACAGCCACGTGGATTAACAAAGCAGGTTTGCCCCCCTGCTAGCCCATGGCTTTAGATTTTTACTATTTCTTTAACTGATCCTAAATGCACACATTTACCCAATGCATGGCTCTAATCCCATGGAATAATTTACACCATGAATGCCAGAGTCCCTTGGATCATCCCTTTATAAGGGCGAGCTTTTTCCCCTCAAACCTCAGTCTACTTCATCTCTTGCCAGAGAAGCACACCTCTAAACTTCAAGCTCAACTGCTTTTTGGAAACTTTTCGTCGATGGCATCTAAAATGAAAGATCGGAAGGTATGCGCTCCATGTGCGCCCTGCTTTAAGAGGATCAAAATATTTTGTCATTGAGGGACTTTTTGTATTATTTAGATTATTTTTGGCGATATTATTTACAAAATATGTTTTGTTTGATTACAACTCGGAGGATTTCTTTTTATAGAGTGGAGAAGAAACAATGAGTGCCACACCAGTGGCGCGTATTACGGGATGACTATGGCGCGCTACTTCTGCACAAGAATCCACTTGAATTTTACAGAGTAGCACCGAAATAATTATTTTGGTTTACGTTATGAACATGTTGAAAATGTTAGTCTGAATAGTATATAACAACCTCCACTGGTGGATAAAGGTAAAATAAACTGTCTTGGGCTCAGCTGTTCGCTGCGCGCTCTGGAGCAGAGGAGAGCGGCGCGCAAAACTCCACTAGTCGTAGATTACATCTGCTGACAGGGTTCTGTTTAGTTTACTACGATATCTGGCATGTTCATCGAGTAACTTCAAATTAGATTTATGCTTTGTTTTTTGTTTGCTCACGTTTTTTTTTCGCTTTGCATTTTACAGAGAACTCCCATCTCCCACAAAGTCATCGAGAAACGAAGACGGGACCGAATAAATCGATGTCTCAACGAATTAGGCAAAACAGTTCCAATGGCACTAGCAAAACAGGTACTGTACACCCCCCTACCACTATTTTATAATATTAACATTGTATTTATTACACATCAGTGTTATCTTTGTCACCATAGATTATTTTTTGTAAATGTATCATGTAATGAGCGTTCTTTACCATGATACGTGTTAATATTTAGCATGGTCTCAAAATATGTTTTATGTTCTTTTTATATTTATTTATTTGTTTGTTTATTTTTTACAGAATTCAGGAAAGCTGGAGAAAGCTGAAATCTTGGAGATGACAGTTCAATATCTACGAGCTCTCCACTCGGCAGACTTTCCCCGCGGGAGAGAAAAAGGTGAATACACTTCCAAATATATTTTACGCATTTCATCTCCTCGTTCCTTTTAAGAAATACGATAAGTTCCCCCTCTTCCAGTGATTTCTAACTCAATACCATTGACAAATATATGAACCTTTTCCTGTTTCACCTCTATATTCCTTGACGCACGTTGCTCCAAATCCACCTTTACGCACCGGAGTCATACCCACACTGCGTCAAAAACGTTTATTATCCCTAATAGTTGCTTGTGTTGTTTTATTCCAGGTGAACTGCTGGCTGAATTCGCCAACTACTTCCACTATGGATACCACGAGTGTATGAAAAACTTGGTGCACTACCTGACTACAGAGGATAGGGCTGAAACCAAAGACATTAAGTACGCACGGATCCTCGCCTTCTTACAGTCCAAGTCCCGTGTGGTTACGGAGCCTGTCTTCGGCTCTGTCGGCTCAATGCCTGAACCTTCTGACTACCTCGGCCAGCTGCACGCATCCCCAGAGCACCAAAGCCACAGCCCCAACGAGTCCGTTTACCAGCAGAGTCCGCCTGCGCACTTCTCCTGGCACAGCTCGGCGCGCAGCCCGGGCATCTCGTACCCCACTGTGCCGCTTTCTGCGCACACACAACAGCACGGAGGATACTTATCACCGGTGCAGGGACTCGATCACCACTATTTCAACTTCATCGGTCACACACACGCAAACACATTCAGTTTGCACAGTGCGCAACATGCCATGTAATTTTTTTGTTGTTGTTGTTGCAATGATTGTTATTATTTATACAACCGCGAATGACTGAATTATCGAGCTTGTACATTTTGTGAATAAATATGTTTCTGGAAAAATCAATGTCTCATCTGTTATGTCTGTGGATGAAAACGGGTCTTTGTCTGGTATTGAAAAACTGTTTAAAATCAGATTCAGAAAACAGTAGAAACATATATTTTCCAGTCAGCCATGTAAGAAAAACCTTTAAAATGTCTGTAATTTGTATTTATATAGTATACATTTCAAAGAATCAACTTGGATAGAAAACATTAACAGTTTAGGTACAAAGTAAATCAGTTTGAAGAGGCATTCTGGGCTTTAAACTTAACACAAACTTAACATGGCCTCACTATTTTTCATTTACACAGCATAAAAGCTGTTAACCTGGAACATATAGTGGGGCAACATGAGCCCGATTCCCACTGGGCCACTTCACTCCTTACTTAAACAAACCTTTACTTAACAAAACCATTTATTCATTTATTCATTCATTCATTCATTCACTCCCCCTTCCTTAAGATTCAGATCTGTTCAGCATTTTGGACCCATGGGAAAAGTCAAAGAACTAAATAATCTACATATTTTGAGGAAAAGAGAAAAACAAAAAGTTGCAATAATGTAAAAGAAAGTGCCACATTATGGTATATGGATATATCTTTGGAACTGGGGTTGATTATTTATCAGTATTTAAGAGGAATATTGGAGAGGTATTTGAGTTATCACAGCAAAAATATGTTTTTTTCACAGTACTTTTGTACTATAAAATGTGATTTTTCTTCAGTCAACACATATCCCAGAGGATAGTATTTCTAAAAGTGAAACATGTGAGATTTATATAACTTTAGTTTTCTTCTTGTCAGCTGATTGAAGCTTGTTGACGGGGTTCTTTGAGTCTTCTATCCAACAGTGTGTTAGTAAATGCATTAAACTCTGTCCAGACGGCTCTGTCATTACTTAAATAAGTTGTATAGTGTTTGATTGTAAGAATGAAAAAGAAGTTTTTAAAAAAGATAGAAAGAAAGAAAGAAAAGGGGGAACTGTTTTTTTTTTACTCAAGAAGACCCATTGTGGTGCATGTGAAAGGGGAACAATCTCTGTGTCCTTGTGTTTCATCCTTGAGTGACTCAGAAGAAAAATAATCAACACCATGAAATCAAAGTTTCTTTCTAAGAAGAATACAAGAAAACATGTTTTTCTCCCAGTTTTCACTCAATGAGGCTGAAATCATAACATATTGCTCTGTAGTGTCAGCTGAGGACACCTTACCTGTGGACATCAGTCAAAGTCTATGATATAACCAACCCGTTTTATGAGTCCTGTACTGTATATATGCTGATGTTTATGGACAGATTGGATACATGGAAGAATTGTTTCTGCTTGGATGGATCGATGACGGATGCATGGATAAACCCACATTAATCGCCTGGATGGTTGGATAAACCCACATTAACCAGCTCCTGACCAAAAGGACAAGCAACAAGAAAGCAAATGAAAGAAATGAAAGACAGAGGCCATGGAGATGGAAAAGTGACAATACAATAAAGAGGAAGGCTTTAAGGGAATACTTGGATCCCTACTGCCTCAATATTGGTTTAAATCCTGACTCTATGCAGAAAGTTGAGCAGGAAAAAGGACTCATGTTCAGCCAGATGAGAAAGGTTTAGCTGCAGCACATCACATGAATAATAATAAACTGAGCAGAGATAAAAAGGGAATTCAGAACATTTATTGTCATGTAAACTGAGTTTCTGTGGTAAAGCTGCACTTTGAGAATGTTTATGTTTCACATTAGTATCTCATGCTGCATAAGAACAAAAAAAAGGGAAAAAAAAGAATCACATCACATAGCCTGACTGAATACTTTTACTTCAATGAGCATTAAGTCAAACAAGATTATGAGTTTTTGTAAAATATGTTCTTTTCATTTCAATATTAAAAGGAACATAATGGTTCCTTGGAAACAATATATCTCTGATTATGTTAAAGCAGTTAAACTTAACTTAAAACCTAAAAAAAAAAAAAAAATACTTAACCTAACAACAGATGGAGAACAGTAAAGATGCATAAAGCAAGACACAGATAAGATATAGAAAAGGGCAGAAGTTTATTTTTAGAGGAATTATGATTTGGGGCTCTGTAAGAAAAATTGGACTGAAATGGAATTAAACGTAACATTTTTCATTCATTCCTTCATTCGTTTATTTATTTATTTAACGTTTGTTTAATCAAGTAGGTCAAATGAGAATTGGTTCTCAAGTACAATGACGTCCTGTTTTACAAGCAGCATAAGAGGCAGAAAACAAGGAAAGCAAGAAAAACATAAAAACAGACAATACACTAGGGCTGCACGATATTGGCAAAACTTGCGATATGTGATATGGATGTATAGCATTGTGATAACAATAATATTGCCATATTTTTCATTGACCTAGAGAAATGCCAAATTCATCTATGAAAAGTGGTCTTTAATGTTAAAAACGATCCAATTGTTTGTATGTTGACTAAATTATTTAGAATTTAAGACAAAATAATGAACTACTACAATCAGTTACACAATACCAATATTCTACCTGTTATTAAATATTCTGTGTAGATGTAGATCCACTGGGATCTGTACGTTATAATGAACATGTGAAAATGAGGAACTGAGGCCAAGTAATGGCATAAATTGTAAAAATTGCACTTTTCTTGTTGACAAATTTCTTTTTGTTTATGTTTTTCTCATGTTTTTAAAGGATATTTTGTAATTGTAAACATTTTAACAATGCAATTTTACTTTTTTCACACTAAAACATAGAAATTACACATATAATTGTGGAACTGATATAATTTATTTATTGTTATGATTTTATTTTAATGATCCGGCCCATTTCAAGTCGTATATGGAACCAACATGTGTTTGACCCCCCTGCTTTATACTGTCAGTACTGATGCAGTGGTTAAATGTTTTTTGTTTTGTTTTTTGTGAGGAGGGGGGAGTCCTTATGTTGTCTGATCATCTTATTTCACAAGCATCTACATTATAATACCCTCACATTATCCACAACGTATGCAATACATTTTTTGTTGGTTTTAATACAGGGTTTTTTTTGTTTTTTGTTTTTTTAATAAAATATAGGCCTATTTAAAATACATACAGGTATAAATCCATCAATAAACTTTAAAAACACCTTCCATCTCCATCTCAACTAACGTCAAAAACTAAGCTACACGGTTATGGTGTTATGTGTCGTGGTAAACTCCACATCCCATGATGCTGTGCATATAGGCTCGCGCATGGTATGCTATGACTTTAACTTTGAGACAGTTGGAATTCAGTTGGCTTCTTGGTCGTTTGATGTTACGCTACGCAGCGACATTGTATTGTATTAATAAATAACAGTATTTATTGTAACACTCCTCATCTGTTCATCAAGAGCAACAGACGTAACAACGGTGAACACGAACATAAACAGAAAATGCGCACCCTACCTTGAGCTGCCGGCAGGTTGTCCTGGTTACAGGTGTCCAAATGTGGAGGTGCGCTCTGGGGTTGTGGAGATAAAGTCTCTCATGAGGGGACGAATGTCCAGGGAGTTCAGAATCTCCATGTGGGCATGCATCTTTTGATTTTGATATACGAACTCATTCACTGTACTGCCAAAGTTCTTATCGTGTACAATTCCTCGATAATCTGCTAATGCTACTGCTAATAGAAAGCGCCAAACCTTGAATCTTGACGCAGACAAGAGGGCTGTGATTGGTCCGCTGTAACCACTGTACACGTATATCCGCCGCCGCGAGCGCCAAAAAAAAAAAAATATTCGCGAGCGCCATTTTTAAAATACTTGCAAAGATGGATCAAAAAGAGGAGCGTCTGATTAAAGAAGTGAGAAGGTACCAACACCTGTACAACTCGACGATGAGACTGTACAAGGACAGCGGAGGGAGACTGACCTATTGCTCCACCGGAAGATAAACAGTGCACAAACTACTCCTTACAACTGCGACTTTGCGCCCCCTTGCGTTGTGGCGGTGAATAACATAGCGCACACCAACACCTCCCCACACAACCATAAAGGAAAGCCGTCTGCGACAGTCTGCCGCAGAAGCAGAATGGGACCTTAACCATTGACAACAATTTAACGTTGACAACGTAACTTCCATAAACCTAAAGATTAGGATTAAAAATAATTAAATTAAAATCTAAATACAAATAGTACCCTACTAAACTCATTGTGATAAAATCACGTCTCAAAATATTAATGAAGAATTTATAAATTGTGCATTTTCCCCCTTTCTCCTCCAGGGGGTGCTAAAGCACCCCCACTTCCCGCGGCCATGTTTAATGTCTGTGCTGTGTGTCTGAATAGTTATCAAAGCAACAAGGATGTTAATACTTTTACTTACTCAATTTATCATCTTATTAATTTTATCATTCCATAATAAGAAGTTGTTTTGCACATTTACAAAGCTGCAAGAAGAAGATGCATGAAATACAAGAAGATACATTGAACAATAATCTATGTTTTCAACTTCAGATTGTCAGAATCCAGCGTATGGTCAATCGAACATATAAAACTGAATCAAAATTAATAAGAGTAAATTGGTTTTGCATTTGCTCCAACCTGGATTTGAACCTTGGTCTGCCATAGTGCTTTTAGTACCATTACCTACTGAGCTTTTCAACCTGAAATAGGGTACAGCACCTCTGCAACCCCCTGGAGCATAAAGTGGTGCAAAACAATAATAATAATAATTATGATAATAACAATAATAATAATAATATAAAATGTGGCATTTCAGACAATTTTCTTCCTCCATTATGAACTACGCCAACCACCGTTTGAAATTGGAGACTGCATGTGGGAAAATGTGATAAGAATTTGAAAAATAAGTGGATAAAAAAACCTTCCCTAACCCTAATGGCCACAGCAAAACCTTCACAAACTACATGAACAGTTCACCATACCTGCCACGGACAAATTAAACAGCGGTTCACAACCTTTTTTGGCTCCTGACCTGGTTTTAATATGACAAATTTTTAGTTTTTTTGCTAAAATTAATTTGTTTTTGATCGTGTAGTAGTTAGCTATATTATGTTGCAAATAATAATTAATTTTAGATGACATTTAGGCTATATATTATGAACAGAGGCAGAAAAAAACAGGTAGAATCTACACATATAATTGTGGAACCGATGTCATTTATATATCACTATGTTATTATTTTAAGAATACGGCCCACTTCCAGTCATATTGGGCTGGATGTGGCCCCTGAACCAACATGAGTTTGCCCCACCCCCCACCCCCCACGATGTAGAGAATGAGTGTGACGCCACTAGTAGGAACAGAACAGTCAGAAGAGAGTTTAGAAAAGAGAGTATGACAGCAAATCTTCTCTCTCAACAGATAGGTTTAGTGTGTGTGTGTGTGTGTGTGTGTGTGTGTGTGTGTGTGTGTGTGTAGATGTGTGTGTGTGTGT
>JAPSES010000104.1:6673928-6698561 GCA_029822895.1 Maxillicosta whitleyi
GGACATTCCATAAAAAATATAAATAAACAAAAAAAAATTATTAAAAAAAAAAAGTTTTGGAAAAAACTTATGTTACGCAGTTTCTGATCAAGACAAAAAAAGCTAAAACTTTCACTTTGCTGGATAATCAGGAGGATATATATATATTTAATTTAACGTTATGTTTGAAAATCACTAACATAAGAAAGCTTCAAAACTCATAAGTGGCATAAACGAACCACTGACATGTACAGGAAGAGGAAAAAGCAGAAAGCAGAAAAAATAAAAAAACTGGCTGAAAATCCACAATCCTCGACTATCACTCGAAAAAAGCAGGTGCAAGCCCCAGTGTTGAAGTGCACAAGATGCTGAATCCCAAACCAGCACTCGGGCTGCAGCTGGACCTGACCTGTGACCCGGCTGGTGGGAGCTACTTAAGAGCATTTCCCTGTGGGGAACAACTAAAGTGGTGCCTTATTTGTTTTGTTGTGTGCAGAGTGTGAGTAAATTAGGAAAAACACCTGTTTCACTGGATACCACATTTGCACTCTGATGCTCTTGGATGGAACCAGGCTCTCTAGTGCCACCCACTGACTCCTGTGGGTACCACCACACACTACCAAGGACATGAGATTCTGGATCTGCATTAGCACCAAACCATGTTCTATTTTTGAACAGTACAATAAAGAAAAATCATCTCTTTTCATACAGCATCTGTTAAATAAACCCAGGTCTGTCATTTATTTATTTATCTAACCTTTATTTTACCAGGTAAAATCAATTGAGAACAACTTTTCATTTACAATGATGACCTGGCAGGAGGTTCCATCAGACAAAAGACAAAAACTGGAGTATATGGGAGACTGGGTAGGAAGTCAACAGTTGCAGCAGTCAATATGGAGTGTTTTAATTTTTGCTTGAACATGATGTTTGGTGGAAGACGTGAGAGTTTGAAAGACTTCTGAAGTGTGTTCCAGTCATTTGTTGCAGCAAAGTGAAAGGAATTTTTGGCCGAATGGAATGTAATTTTTTTTTCACATCAAACTGAGAAGAAAATATAGTCATTTTTGGGAGAAGTTATTCTGTTATAATTTTTACTGTAGATCATATTAGTCTGTATGTGGAACCAAAATGAGTTCAACAGCTTTGACTGTGGATTTTTTACACTTTGGAACCACATTGGAACCTGTGGCGGACCACATTTGGCCCCTGGGCCACATGTTTGAGACCCCTGGTCTATAATGTAGTTAACATCAACAATCTATCACCATTTATTATAATATTTCCCTTTGAATTTCATGTTTTTCAGTGTAAATCAGTGGCTTTTTTCAGAAAAAAAACATTTACAAACACTGTCATTTGTCAAACTAGATGGGTTTTTATGTGTATTGTATGTTAAGTGTATTAAGCTTTAACCCCTAAGACCTATACAACAAAATTTCCTTAACATTTTTAACCTTACCTAAGTAATTTGTTGTCATTTTATATAATAATATCCTTTGTATTTCACATTTTCTAGTTGTGTTTTCCCACATTTAATTAACTGATCCCGTAAATGTTCATAAAAGCTCTGTGTACATTCAAAGGTTATTACATCAAAACAGACAAAACTGAGAAAAAGCTGAGTTTTTAAGCTCAACTGTCTCCAACCACTGCTATTTGTCAACCTTTAAGGGTTTTATTAGTGAATCAATGTTACAAAAAAATGATCACTAGTGGCCTTTTATATGTTTATAGGTTAAACACTCTTTGTACCAACATGTGAACATCTATATATTTGCTTGAATTTGCTTTGAATTACACTGCACTGCAAATTATCCTTAATTATAAATGCTTTGGTCTGTGGCAAAAATCTATCCTACCTACTTGTCCCTATTTATGGTGTGTTGCATGTACACAATGGAACATGCACATATCTCTCAAAAATGTCAAAATATAATATAAACAAAAATAAAAAGTCACTTAACTGTTGGGAATTATTATAGCATTTGTAGTTTGATACTGTTCTGATACTGAGGGCTACATGTGAACAGTCACAGGGCGCCACCTAGTGTCATTAGGATGTAACTGTAGCTGTAAAGAAAATACTTTTTTTTTTTTTTATTATTCCACTTTAATAAAGTCTGACGATCCTGGTAAGGTTTGTTTCTGATGTAAGAAGCCACATTTTGGAATAGGCTCAAGTTTTAAGATGTACAGTTAGTGCGTAATTGTGTTGTTTAATAGGCTATGAAAATCTGAAATTTACAGAACTATCATATTTGTAAAACATATCCCAGATAGAAAAGCAATAAAAAATAAATAAATAATAAAATAAAAAGCAACAAAACTAAACAGGGCCAAGACCACCTGTCTGCATCATACACTATACATCACATGGATCAGGTCGGATGCTTGTCAGACTATAATTTCCGGTTCTGCATTTCAGAATAAAATTGATTGAATTGCTGCTGTTGATGACATTTTGTCTGAAGGAAAGATTTATTTTCCTGTCTCACTTCACTTCAGTTAAAGTGAGCTTGACTCAGGCTCAACAGGTGCAAAAATGAATGTTCAGTAAAACTGTTGGAGAGCTGAAATGAAAATGTCAATGTAAGTGTAAAAGTAAAAGCAGATAAAATAAATGTTAGGTGGTAATTTCCTTAATGCTTTACTAGTATTTCTCAGAAGTCTCAGTTGTTCGACCTCTGACCTAATATGCAGTTTGGATTTTAACATAACCTTAAATAAATCTAACCTTAAATAAAAGTATATATATTTATTTATACTTGTCAATTTGGAGCTGAAAACACCATTGTAACACATAATAATACATACATGAAGAAAACACAATGTGTGAATATAAGCCACGTTCTAAAATGTGTAAAACAGGACACACTGTAGGAATACTTTGCAAATGCACCACAGAGGTTCTACTTTCCCCTAAACTTCTAAGAGTCTCTCATTTTATGTTTAAACTTTTGCAACATTGTCCATTTGACCTACACATGTGAAACTGGAACATGGATGAGAGGCCCGTGCACAGACTTTCATTAAACTATTCAAGATGAGTTTAGGAATGGGTTTAGATTCCCAGTAAAAGTTGATTTTGATAATAAATTATGATACATATTGTGTCCTTTAAACGTCCCCGGTTTGGCCGGTTCTTAACCACATGAACATGGCGCAGCCTTCGCCTTGAACTTTAACCTCGGATATTTATTCAACCTCGCCTATCTGTTTGTCAAAATGCAAATCCATCACTCAAAATTCTCGCGATAAATGGCTCGGATATATTAGGGCGGATGGAGGGGCTGCGTCCACTTGGAGGGGCGTTGGGTTTCCTTGAGGACCTTGGTGAGGTTTGGAACAGTCAGGGGTCTTAAATCCGCACAAGAAGCATCCAACCATGTCGGACGCGGTGGTCAGTTTCATGAAGGACTTTTTGGCCGGTGGTATTGCCGCGGCCATCTCCAAAACAGCTGTCGCTCCTATTGAGAGAGTCAAGTTGTTGCTGCAGGTAAAATTGCTTAAACCAAAAGGTGCTCGTAGCATGGCTGAAGAATTACAGTTTTGTGCGTAAAGTGTGCGTAAATGTCTTCTTAGTGGTTATTGAAAGAGTTGAAACTCTAAAACAGGGGTACATTTTAATGGAAAAAGTAAAAGTGTGTGTGAGGGTGGCTCATGTGGTCTCGTGCGTAATGTCAAGGAGCACGTGCGGGGTCCTTCCTCACTGTGGAGATGGTTTTACGCACTGACCGTTCCACTGCTGTTGCTGCTGCTGCTGCTGTCATGGTGATGATGACAGTATTGCCTAAAATACAGCTTTGGTAAAAATGTCCTAATATTATGTTTTATAAGCGATCGACATGTTTATTGAAGTTATTACGACTTAAATGTTACAGATTGACCGCGGTAATATTTAGTGAAAGTGGATTTCTAAATTTAACTTGAACTATGTAACTCAATATACAGAGGATTCTCAAATGACATGAATGTGCCTGTAGACTGCTAGGCCTACAACCACTGCCTACAAAGTATTAAATGTGGAGTAAAATGACAAGAATACAAATGGACAAACATTTTTTATTATAACTACTCTGCTGCTAATAATGTTGAAATTATTTTGTTTTCAGACACATTTCTGTTTCTTTTTTCTTACTTATTCACATCAGGAATCGTCTTTGACCAGGTGCAATGATTACTAATTTATTCCAACTTTATGGGATTACAATGTTCCATATAATGCTTTTTATTCAGAGAGACAAGGCCATGGATTTTTTTTTTTATCCCCACAGTTTTTTCTCCTAAAATCTGTGACATCTTCTCTTGCAGGTCCAGCATGCCAGCAAACAGATCACAGCAGAGATGCAGTACAAAGGAATCATGGACTGTGTGGTTAGGATCCCAAAGGAGCAGGGCTTTGTGTCCTTCTGGAGAGGTAACCTGGCCAACGTGATCCGTTACTTCCCCACTCAAGCCCTCAACTTCGCCTTCAAAGACAAGTACAAGAAGATCTTCCTTGGTGGCGTGGATCAAAAAACACAGTTCTGGCGCTACTTCGCTGGTAACCTGGCATCCGGTGGTGCTGCAGGTGCGACATCCCTGTGCTTCGTCTATCCCCTTGACTTCGCCAGAACAAGACTTGCTGCCGACATTGGCAAAGGCGCAGCTGAGAGAGAATTCACCGGTCTTGGAAACTGCATCGCCAAGATCTTCAAAACCGACGGTCTGAAGGGTCTCTACCTCGGTTTCAACGTGTCTGTCCAGGGTATTATCATCTACAGAGCAGCCTACTTCGGATGCTTCGACACAGCTAAAGGTGCGCACATCTGTTCGATTGCTTTCAACATACTATTGGTGCATTTTTCGGAAACAACAGGCGTCTTGAACTTTTTGTCTGTACAGGTATGCTGCCAGATCCCAAGAACACGCACATCGTCGTCAGCTGGATGATCGCCCAGACAGTCACCGCCGCAGCTGGTCTCGTCTCATATCCCTTCGACACCGTCAGACGTCGTATGATGATGCAGTCTGGACGCAAAGGAGGTGAGAAGGATGCGTACTTATGACAGGCATAATCGGTTTGGCGCATTTACGCACACTTTACGCATGAACACGTGGCACTGTGTATCAACTGTGCGTGTCTCCATTCACAGCTGACATCATGTACAAGGGAACAATCGACTGCTGGAAGAAGATCCTCAAGGATGAGGGATCAAGAGCCTTCTTTAAGGGAGCCTGGTCCAACGTGATCAGAGGCATGGGTGGCGCCTTCGTGTTGGTGCTGTACGATGAGATCAAGAAGTACACAAAGTAAACTCTCTAATCTCCCAAATCCCAAGGAAACCCTTCATCTTTCTTAAGTCTTAATTGTGATAGAGTGATAACAGCTTGTGGTGAATTACAGTTTGGGCATGTACGCTTCTGTGATAGCCCTGAGAAGGTAGGTATGGGTATACCTGACCTGAGTGAACATGAAATGTGTATATACCCCATTCTACAACGTGTCAGACGGCAGAGATTTCAGTACAACTAAGTCAAGTTGGTGGTTCAGTTGTTTTGCCGGTGTACAGGATGAAGCCACTACCTGTCATATCCTCCCTATGTTAAAACCATCTCCGAAGCCCATGTGTTGTAATGTTGTGACCATTATGATCCATGTATCACACCTCCTACAGTATTTTAATAATAAAGATTTATTAGTCTAACTTCTGGATGCTGATGTTCTGTTGTCATGGCAACACATCTTGTGAGTGTGAGACTGTACATAAGGTAAGTCCAGAACAGAACATATTCTAGATTTATAAATAAAGATCTTTCTTGGTTCCAGGTGATTAAAATATGCAGAACAACTCAAAATTGGTTAATCATGATTATGGATTATTGCAATCATTGATGGAAAAAAACAAACAAAAGAAAAATCTAAAAAACTACTGACTGTTAAGACAATTAGATTTTTTTTTTTAAAGTCATTTCTCTGTGTGATTTAAAAAGTATTAACTGTCAGAATCTTGAACAGATGCTACAATAAGAAGATTTATTTTGGAGGAAATAGACTAAGTATTTACAAAAAACAATTACTTAAACAGACTTTTAATTCAGTAAAAGCATAAGAGCATCATTAAAGGTACAAATGACACACAGACAAAAAAGTGCAAATTTAAGGGGAATATGGCTCACAATGAAATAAGCATAATTATCTGCTATTTTAGTCATTACTGTACCATGATAGAAAGAGGCAGTATTTCCTAAAAAAAAAAAATATATATATATATACACAGCAAGCTTTCATGACCAACAGCTCTAAGAAGCTTTACAGTATTTATGAACAGCCCCGAGCAAAAATATTCATTATCTTTCAGTATCAATGAGCAGGAAGAAAATCCCCAAAAGGCTCAGCAAGACAGTCACTGAACAAGTATGTGGAGTCAATTAATAGTTTATGAATATGAATAAAAACTGCTTAAAGGCAAAGTGTGTAATATTTGTTGCGTGTGATTGTAAACAGAACTGTTAAAATTTCTTCCTCCTCCACATTTGCCAACAAGGGAGTGAGAGTCGACAGAGGACCAGATTGAATGGAGAGTCTGTCGATGCAGCGAGAAAAAAAGCTGTGAAATAGAAAAATAAAATGTTATTTCCTGATTCTGTCACAGCAAATGAAGAGGAAAACAGGAAACACAGACAGAGGACAGGGTCTGCAAATAAATACACCACCACACACTGAGGGGTGGTGGCTGAAAAGGATTATTAGTATGAACCGATTTGTTTGTTTGATTGTTAAGACCCTAGCAAAAAAAGTACTAGTTGATTTGGTTTATAGATTACCAGTGACCCACAATAGATGTGATTACAGTTTGAGAAAAGTAGGTCAAAGTTAAAGTTTTTTATGAACTTTTAAAATATTTTTTTCTTCTCCCATTTACTTATAATGGGTGAAATTTCACATGTCTATAAAAACATAAATTTTGCTTCAATTTAGTTCAAACTTGGCACGTATAGAGGCAGTTCATATGCTGACGTCAGCCCACGCATAGACATGATGACATCAGCTGGATCAATGCCAAAATAAGCTACGATATGTGTGAGGGGCAGTTTTGTTGTGCCTGGCACCACTTGTTGGACAAGGAAAATGTTACACACTTCACCTTTAAATCTTAACAAGTCACAGACGCGATGTGTGAAATGAAGATTGTGTCACCACAGGAGGACGATTTGTTCAAAGGTTACATTTAATATATCATGTCGTCAGCACCACGCTGGCCGGGATGCATTGGTTATCTTTGACCTGGGGCTGGGTGCATCACTGGGGTCTTTACTGGAGGATAACGCAGCTGTGGCACCTTGGTGGGCGGCACTGCTCTGCCTAAGGCCCATACCTGATGAAAGACAGAAACAGCTGTGAATACAGGTTTAACATGATCACATCATACAATCATATTCACAACAGTTTTGACAGCTCGAACACTAAATTTTACTATAGTGTCCTATACTGAAAATAATCCCATAATGCATCAGGAAAAGTAGTTCAGTACTTTCTGCTATCATTCATAAAATGCAGTGTTGTATTTTGCAGATATCAACTGCTCCCTATTCAGTAATTTTGGACTGATTTTCAACAAATTTCCAAGTCTTTGTTTCATACAGGCAGCTGAGAGAAGAAGCTGAGATAAGATATGTATGAGAAATCAGCCTCCGGTTGGGAAGTGCTATACAATTACACAAAATCATCCACTGTTTCATTACATTAATTGAATCATCAAATGCAAATGGGGCCAGTCTGCTACAAAATAAAATCATTGGCCAATGGCTTCAACACATACCACAGAGCTGAAATGTCCATGGATCCAGCTGGAGGACATTGTTTTGTTACTGTTACCCAATACAGACCCAGTATAACAAAAACAGGAAATACAATTTTAAAAATCCTCACTTGGACACTAACCTGAAGATGTCCTGCTGGTTGGTCTTTCTTTCTTTGTGGTAGACTTAAAAATGGGGTATGAAGGACCCCCCAGATATCCAACTTGGCGTTGGTAGTCTGCTAGCTGTTCAGAACGCTTCAGGCCCGGCGTAGGCTTAACAGTCTCTAGCCTTTTCAAAAAAGCCTGAAGGAAACAATGAAAATGCTGGTTTAATACAACCATGTATAAATATTTATTTTACTTGCTAAATAAACCACTGCAATGGCAGCAAGTGTAAGTGAGAGTGTCAGTGTTAATTTAGCTGAAGGATTTAATGAAAACAAACAAACAAACAAATAAATAAATAAATAAGTAAGCAACTTTGCAGCTCCTTTAGCAAAAAAAAACAACTCAACAAAAACATTTACTGAACAAGGTGGAGATTCTACACATGGACCATATTAAATTAATCTACCAAAAATGATCTGGAAACTCATGGTAAAAAAATATTTCACTAATGTAAGCCTAAGAGGTGAACATTTTGGAAAAACTCTAAAAGGGGAGACAAGATTTGAAGAAAAATTTAGGTGAAGTGAAAAAAGAGAAGAGTAAATCCCAAAACAGCATGAATTAAAACAGTCTAGGACGTGGCTGTCACACATGCAGTCACTCCTCTGTATGTGCTGTGCAGAGATCCCCCTGTAAGCAAATAGCATATATGAAGAAATGCAACAAGGCAAAACCTCCAGTCAAAAGACTGTACTCCAAACGTTCTTAAGTCTTCGGGTCATAAAAAGGCACTGCTCAGGTCTAATGGGGACCGGGCCAGTCACCTACTGCTTTTCCAGTGTATGAGAACTGTCTCTTCTAACAGACTCTTTTCAAACACAACCCATGTATCACACTTGTGAAAAAGGAAAATCACACTGTGCAAATAACCAGACTTGAAAGTTAAAGAGCCAGCTCTACTTGTGAAGGGAGAGCCAAGCGGGGTGGATACTCCCATCACAGAGCAGATTCAATTACTTCACTCTAAGAATAGAGAAAGTGAAAAGCACTTGTGATGACACACAGAGAGAGGACAGTCTGTCCTGAAAATGACTGGAACACATTTTCTAACGATAACTACAGTATGGCCTGATAAAAAAAATCTCAGCCCATAATGAACATTTGTTTGAGAAAACAGTAACACACTGCCAGTTGGCCAATTATCAGTCTAGTTATCATTTTCACCAACTGTTGGTCATTTAGCACTGTGCCACTAGAATAGTGGTCAAGCAGAGGTAAAATATAGGGTGAGAGGCTAAAGCTGCAGAAGCTGAGCTTTCATTTACTGTGACTGTTATGGGGCTGCAGCCTGTCCACCACCTGCTGCCATCTGTCCAAAACTGTCCGTGTCTGCTTTCAGGGATAGTTCTCAAAGATTCACTTTAATTCTCTTAAACTATTGATCTACAGTTGGGGAGGGAAGTTTACACACAGGTATACACATTTGAATATCAATGAAAAGGTTCCATTTTTTGTCAGTGGTTTCAGTCAAAATTGTGGATATACTAGGCCTTGTGAACCAAAAATGTTTCAGGCATTTTTTACTTTATTAATTATGGTCAACAAAAAAGTAGAAGAAGCATATCTCAAATTATAACATTTCATTTCAAGTTTGAGTAAATCACTATAGATGCAGTATAAATACCATGAGTCTTTCAGTCTGGATCAGTACACTTAATTGGACTACTGACTTAACACTTATTGGAGGTCTTCTATAAGGAGGGTAGGACACAGAAGACCACAGCTGAGAGGGTTGGCTGGTCAGAGTGATCTACCAAAGCATGCGAATGGAAAGTTGAATGGAAGAGAAAACTGTGGTGGGAAACCAAGTATAAGCAACAGGGATGACCGTAGACTTGAGAAAGTTGTCAAGGACAACAGACTGAAGAACATGGGGGAGAATCACAGAGTGGAGTGAAACTGGAGTCAGTTTCTGGGAGTGGTCCAAAATCCTCTTTTCACATGAGATTAAATTTAGCATTTAATATAGATTTAAAGTTCCCAGAGTCTGGAGAAAAACTGTGGAGATACAGAATTTAAGCTGCTTCAAGTCCAGAGTGAAGTCTCTACAGTCAGTGATAATGTGGGGTGCCATGTTACCTACTGGTGTCGGTCTTCTTCTACAACATTTTAGAACACTACATGCTTCTGTCTTCTAACAGGCTTTATGAAGATGCAGATTTTCCTTTTCCAACAGGGCTTTGAACTCTGGACTCTGCGCAGTGTTAAAACTACTCAGAACTGGCTTGGTGACCATGGTGATTCTACACAGAACTGCCCAGCAAACACACCTGACATGAATCCTATAGAGAATCTAAAATATTGTTAAGAAGATGTCTGTCGTCAGACCCAACAATACAGATGAGCTGAAGGCCGCAATCAAAGCAACCGGGGCTTCCATCACGCCTCAGCAATCACAGACTGATTAACTCCCTGACAAGCCACATTGATTGTTTGTGCAAAAAGAGCCCCAACCAAGTATCGAGTGCACAAATGAACACACTTTTCAGAAGTTTCACACATACGTATAATAAATCCTTATTATAACGCATCCTATGAAATATTCAAATATTTTGAGAAGCAGGATGTTTGAGTTTCCTGAGCTGTAAGACATTGATTCATTTTCTCATGGGGGTCACGTGGAGCATATCCCAGCTACTTAAGGGTGAGGGCGGGGTACACTCTGGGCATGTCACCAGATCATCACAGGGCTGACATATAATCACTTTCACATTCACACCTATGGGCAATTTACATGAAACAGACGGTAGGAGGAAGCCAGAATACCCAGAGAGAACCGACGCAGACACAGGGAGAACATGCAAACGCTACACAGAAAGGTTCCACCATCTAATGGTGTTGGAATGGAACCTGCTGTGAGACATAAGTGCTATCCACTGCACCACCATGGCTGTAAGACACTCATTAAAATTAAAACTAAAAATTCTGCACAACTCAAATATATTTCACTTTATACGTAATGATTCTAAAATACACAAAAACGCCACTGTTAGAATAAATATGCAGAAAAAAAAACTAACAATTTTCACAATATAAAATATTTTTGAAGTGTACCTATACCAAATGTTTGATTCAACTAACATAACCCAAAAGTTATGACACACCATTTAAATAAAGGGTATAAAGGGTTTGTAGACTTTAGACCATGTCGGAGTTGAAGTTAGAAATTGTCTCTACTCTTATTCTATACAGAGAACAGTAACACAGATGGTCTGAGAGGATACAAGACTTCTGTAGAGAGTTCTTGGCTCTGCTGAACAAAATCTACACTGCGACATAAACTTATGAGAAGGTTTAGTCTAATAAATGTTGTATAGAGAGAGTTAGGGCTTTAATATAATGCTTGGCACGTTACATTTGACTGATCACTGGTGGTAACTATTTGACAAGCACAACTCTACTGCTCAATGATACAAGAACAGTACAGCTACATGACATTAAAAAAGTATTAAACTGATTTTTTTTTTTTTTTTGCATCAGTACTTGTGGTACAATGGAGCAGTTTGCATGTACAGTCATTTACGTTCATACAAACAGTGTAGCATCCATGATGTCAAAACAAGAGGCTGCAAACACAAGTTTTGTCTCGCCAACCATCCTTAACAAAGCAGAAGCACAAACTGAAATGTAGCGTTTAACATGAATAAGGACAAGCCAAAGCCCAACAGGTTAACTAATATGATAGAGAACATTGTATAATTACATCAAATTCGAGTCAAATGAGATGTTATATTTTGACTTGTTGTTAGTAGAGCACATATAATGTAATACTAACACAAGGAATTACTGTCTGTTACTCCAGAAAGCATGTAGAGTTACCCCAAATGTAAGTCTCCATACTTCTATAATGATGTCTGTAATGACTATAATCAGGGGCGCTGCCATCACTTGTAGGCCCCGTGAAAGAATAAACATTGTGGACCCTTCATAAAATTCATCATATCAATCTATTGGACTGGGGGGTGGGGGCTGATGCTGGTTGCTTTGAGTTCAGTTCAGTGCAGGTTTTTTGTAAAAAAAAAAAAAAAATCAGTACCACAGATTACAACCACTACCACACATTTTTGATAAAGACAAAAATATATAATATTTGGTATCACAAAGGTTGTAGTTTGTAGGCAAAGAAAAAGCAGTAAAAACCTACTATTCCAGTGAAATGTTCTCTTGTTATGAACTTTCAGTTAACTAATGTAAAATTCTCACCAGGTTCTCCCTTTCAATTCGTTGTTGTTGACGCTGTCTGTTGAGTGCACTGTGAGAAAGGCGAATAAGAGGCGAGGTACTGGCCCTGTGACGTTTCTGTCCTGCTGCACTTCCTGGTCTGGACCCCTGAGAAAGCCGTGACAGCTGGCCCAGAAGACGCTGGTTCTCTCGTTCTATGCGCCGGACCTCGTCATTGGTGAATGAGTAGTTCTTCAGGTTCCTTCCTCCACGACAGTGAAGAACCACCCTGTCTCCAAGCTGACTCTCAGAACCAAGAGAGTCTGAAAGGCAGTGGTGGAAGAAGTATTCAGAGTCAGTGAAAATATTCCACCAAAATTTCATCTTTCAGAAATGTAAATTTAAGTAAAGGTATCTTAGTATTATTAGTAAATACTAAAAGTATGAAAAAAGTTGTCACTGCAGTAAAGTTATGTCGTTTTCTATGTCTTGGATTCATATTACTGCTGTTTTAATGTGTAGGCCTAAATTATATTAATGTTTCTGTTTGAGATCATTTTAACTATATTATAACTATTATATACTCACTGTATAATTTAATCCACAGTAATACGTCATATTCAATAAAATCATACATATGTATCTCTACAAAGTGAACTTTTCATCAGTGCAAAACAAGCAAAAAAAACAGCTTTATTTTCAGCTGTGTAACATTGCTTTTTCCAGCTAAGAAGGCTTTTAAAGAAGTTACACTGATTAACAAGGTGCAGAATTTTCCTATCCAAAAAACAAACAATGTAGGCTATCTTTTAATTTACCACAACATTAATGGGGACCGTCTGCAAAGTTCTAAATGGAAGATTTCTACATACTTAAGATTCAATAACTTTGCTTCTACTCATTGAAATAGTACCCGATTTATCACACACACACACACACGCATGAACCCCTTCTGCAAACACTACACCACTCAGATTGAACAAATATCAGAGACAGATAGAATAAAATATAATACAAGGTACATCTCTGTATTTAAATGGGTCTATATATTATCACCAAATGATGCCTATTGTTTGCTTATTTGTTTAAACAGTTGTATAATGTTCTTCAGCATATCTGTCATGTTCAACGTCTGACAGAAAATAAATTCCATTTAAATCAAAATTAAGCTTCTGATGTCTTCACAACTAACTTATGAGTAACAGAAAATTTAAGCTGGACAAAAATAGTGATTTGATTTATATTGTGATACATATGAATACGATCTGATGTTAAAAAAAAAAAAAAATTATCATAATACGATTTTTTTTTTCATATCACTCAGCCCTAGTTTCAAATAATACATACTAAAGCTGTGCAATAAAAGTACCAGAAATACAAAATGTTGCATTTGTCTGTTTTATGTGAAGCAAGAAATAACTTTTTTATTCCCAAAGAAACCATACTTTAAGTATGTGTTTACAAATCGAACAGGTAAGAACTTTATAATACAATAAACTCAAATTCTTCAGCCAATTATCTGTCTACAGAGTCTACAATATGTATGTTTCTGCCTTTGAAAATGCAGCAAATGAAAAGAATAGCCTGGATGTACTCACACTCATCAACATCCTGATTTGAATCGTCGTCTTGAGGCTCATTACTAAGGCCACTGGAGGGCATACTCTCCTGCTCTTGTGCTTTAACCGTCCCATCTTCAGTCTCTGTGTGGTTTAAATCCAGTGACTGTAGGCGACTACTGTCAGGAGAAGAGAGGGGACTAACATCTGTCACTGTGTCTTCTGAATCAGTACGGAGGGGGTGTAAGTCCTGAGATGCTGCTAAGCCCACTCTGGTTCCTCTCCCTTCAGTTGATAAAGGGTTATCGGGCCTGGAAAGGGTGGGGGAGTCCACACTGCTTCTCCCACTGCTACTGCTATACGAGCCATCAGAGTCTGAGTCTGTACTGGGCTCATCTGAAGAGGGACATGGACTTCGAGGGCGCAGGTTTTTTTTTGTTTTGTTAGGGGACCTTAAACTCTTTTTAAGTTTTGAACTGCAGTATTTTGCACGTGATGTTTCTTCTTCGGTCTCATTTGAACTCTCATCCTCATTTCTATATCCGTCTCTGGCTAACAAATTCAGAAATTTTCCACTGTAAAAATGGTGTTGTTCTTCTTCTGATGATGTTCCAAATGATCTGTCCCTGTCTTTTTCCTTAGGCTGATGGCTGATCTCTTTAACTCCAGCTCCTCTGCTGGTGTCGTTTTCCACAGACTTCAGATATTTCGTTGGCTCATTACCACTCAAGTGCACACCATCCATTGCATTTTCAGTCTGCTTTGTTTGTAGCTGTTCTGGTGCTGGAGGGTTCTTCTCAGTCTTAGAATTTTTGACAATCTTCTTTCCTCCATCATCACAGTCACTGTCAAAAAACGAGTGATCAACTTCCCCTTCTAGTTCACTTGGGTTGAACATGGCAGGCTGTGCTTCCAAGGACAATTCAAACCTGTAGATTGAAACCATAAAATAAATTAAATAACATTTTTGTGTGATTATTAAATCAATTGTGCCAGTGCTTTATATCATATTACAATTTATGCTACTGTATTTTATGCTTTTTGAATAGTCTACCATTTCAGAGTGTCTGCTTTTTTTTTTTTTTTTTTTTACATTTACTAAATATTAATGAACTCTTGGAAGCTGCATTGATTACAGTTGTAATATTTGGTCACTACTAATCTTAAGTCAGCAATAATACAGGCCTTTACTTTAAACATAGGACATTTTTCAATAGAACTTGACTCTGACAGTTGCATGGATAGTGTCAAACTTCACTATAATTACTGACGAGTTATCCATGTTAATTAAAATCACATTCATATTTAAATGTGGATTTTTGGCACTTGAAACATGCTGTCAAATGTGCTTTCTGACTGATTCTTTCTGACAAAGAATACAGAAATAATTGTAAAACCTAAGAACAGCAAAAGTGTAGAATTCAGTGTATGATTTGCTGTAGTAGAGAAAATCATCTTTCAAAATGGCATACCTTCTTTAAATTCATACCCTTCCACAAATTAAGCAAATGTGGGCAAGACAGCGTCAGAGATAGCATAATAAAGTCACAATTCGTACACAAGAGTAGGGTAGAAGATGAGTTCATGTTCTGTGGTTAAGTAACGGTAGCTAAAGCTAAGCTAACTACCGAAGCTAATAAACCTGGCCAACTTTAACTCAAACAATTAGACACCTCACCTGGTTTGGTCACATAGCACAGCGTGTTGTTACATTTGCATAAGTTGTTGCATACAGGTCCTTACAGGGCGTCTTCATTAGTAAGACACATAAACAAAATAATCGTTAGCATCGGGAGACTAGTATCAGTGTGACATAGTGCCGCGTAACTAGGCAACGTCATTTCCTGGCAACCGTTACGACCATAGACCCAACCCTTTAAATAATAATAATAATAATAATAATAATAATAATAATAATAATAATAATAATAATTTATTTTATTCCAGAATAAAAGTAGTAATACTTTACCATATTTGGATAAATTACGTTAAAAGTGCCAGCTAGTTAAAATTATTAAGACACAATGTTGGTTCAAAATGGAGAGCTCTATGAATTAATGACACATTAAGTCTTACTCAAAGGGAATTTCTCTTTCAGAAACTGTCTGCACATTTGAATACATTCATGAAATAAATTCATAAACTTTTACATTCCTTCTAGTGTGAAATTCACCAGATAAATATACATTAATTTATTATCAACCTACTGTCACTTGAAATCTTTAGCCTACTTACGGTGCATCTTATCTCTCTCTTTTCCAAAAAAGGTAGACCTGGGACATTTGCATTTCAATACTGTTTCCCAAAAACTGCATAAAGCTATTAGATTGTGCTTTTTGAATAGAGCTACTTTTACACTATTTTAAAATGAAAACTATTATTTAAAAAATAATTGCCTTTGCTATTAGTAGGAAGTGTTAGTTATCGTATTTTGTTTGTATATTTTGTAATCATTAACACTATCATTAATAACATTGAACAGCTTAACAT
Organism: Maxillicosta whitleyi; assembly: GCA_029822895.1. Taxonomy (NCBI): domain Eukaryota; kingdom Metazoa; phylum Chordata; class Actinopteri; order Perciformes; family Neosebastidae; genus Maxillicosta; species Maxillicosta whitleyi. Next base: position 6,690,073 of record JAPSES010000104.1, read on the forward strand.
CATTGTGTTAACAACACAAAAGATAATTCACACTGGTATTGATTGCAATAGTACACTGAACATACTAAAACATATCAGACAACAGAACCACATTTGCAGACTGGGAGAGACTGGGCAGACTCTTTCCATAAAGAAAACAATATAATGTATATATAAAATGGTATAAGGCTTGTATGTCTGCACTGGAGGAATGTGCATCATTCATATTCCCTCATTTGGCCTTGATGGTGAAAAACACAAATTAATACAGGTATTTATATAATGTGGATTATATCTCTTATTATTACATTAGCCAGTTTTGTTGTCATAGTCAACCAATTCAGTGGTCACTGGTTTATCAATAGAAACATTGGAAGCGATCAGTCCTCTCTAGTTTTTTCTTTTAATTTGTCACCCCTGTGAATTACGTCATAGTAACTGCTCCCCCTAGTGCATCTCCGTAATCAAGAAAAGGGATTATGTGGAGGCGCGTCCCCTGAAATTACAATTTGTCATGGGTTTTCTTTAGAGTTAGACCTAGAAGTGACACACACTAATGAAACGCTGATGTCCAAGGATAATAGCACTTGGAGGAAAATCGTATAAACCTGTGTCTGGTCACTGTCATAGAATTTACATAACAATGAAGGATGGGCAGAGACAGAGACTGAATGGGTGTATGTCTGTGGCAGTCTCAGATAATCAACTCACGGATAACAAAACTCAAAAGGCGTCTGCAAAATGACCCCATCGAATAACCTTGAGAGATATTTTAAAGAAAATTTAAAAATTTGCTGCCCATTAATATCATAAGACATATGCCCATTTAACTTTGACAAATGAGTGATTGTGGAAACTGAAATACAAGGAGTCATTGTCTTCCAGTAATGGGCTGTGTCAGAGGGATCAGTTCAACCCAAGGTGTATTCAGATGCAGCTTCTTTTACACATACATTTCTGTTTCCATGGGTGACTGGGGAGCCTTTCATTGTTTCCACTGGGTCCACAAGAAGCTTACTATTATTTATTCACTTGAAAAAAAAAAAAAATCTACATTATAGCATAAAAAAGTAGGAGCTGTTGTCAGTACAGTCATTCTCTTTAGTGTCACCATATGATTTTGTAAAAGCAACAAGTTTCAGCCCAAAAAAAAGCTTAAATGGAGGTTTGCATCATGCCATTATTGTTTCTGAACCTAAAGCTTTCGTAAGTTTAATCAGAATAGATCAAAGTGAAGCAATTTTACACGTTTGAATTTCTTAAAGTGCACCAGTCCATATCATCTACCAGCACAAAATATCAAACCTTACAGATGGTGACTTGATTATTCAGTCTGTAGTCTGCCAGTGACACAAAACAGACATCTCTCCATAATAACTGTCTTTAAACTGATGTCATCTTATTACGTATACAATACCAGCCTTTATCAAATTTAATGAAAGCAAATACAGGAAAAGGTAAATAATTCATTTATTCAAGGACTTGCTGGTAAATTCCAACATCATTACAGAAATTACCCAAATTATAATTTGTTTACTTGTGTGTCAGTCCAAAGTTTTGCATAAGCTCAACCAATTCCAACCATGTCCCCTCTGAGTGGCTGTGGGAACTCAGATGACCTTTGGCCTTTGAGGCAGACAAAGATTATAATACGCAGTTTGATCCCAGAACTCCGGTCCTTTCCAGCCACACCAACCCTGAAAGGGATCACATACACACAAAAGGCTGTCACTTTGAGAAAACTTATTATGGTCTGTAAAATTCAAAAGGTGTGGATGCATTGTCTCAAGGTCACCTTATCTGCGATGAGCTGTAAGTCCTCTGCTCCTGTGTAATGTGGATCTAGGATAAGGTAGCGGATCTGTCCAGTAGTCTCACTCCATGCCACGCCGAGGATAGTGTGAGCTAAAACTCCTCCTCCTGTAACAGAGTAGAATACAAATAAATGGCCCATTATAATTCTAAAATACATTTTTAACCCTCTTACTGAAGACTGAAAAAGTGATCTTCAACATTATGTATGTCTTTTATAGCCATAAATAAAGGTCAATTGTGTAAAATTTGGTTCAATTTAGAGGGATGTGATTGAAGAAATGGGATATAATGCTTAAGTCACCGTTATTGTATAACCATATTAAAAGAAAAACTGCTATTTTCATCAAGATTATATGTTTATATCTAAAGAATAAGTGGATCATTGTAAACGGAGACCAAAATATTTCTCCAGGAGCTAAGAGTGGACATGCTCTACTTCTTTTCTGTTTTATAGCTTTTATGGAGTGTCCATTATCACTCACTACTATAAGTGTGGTCTAGAGTTAGCTTACAAATAACCAGAAAAAGTTTTAGACATTTGGCAATTTGCTTTTTTTTTTTAATTGCTGACTGAACAGATGAACCTCTGTTACTGTATTTACTAATGTTGCTGATATAATAAAACATTTCACGATATGAAATAAACATTAATCACTTACATTTACAAATTACTCTCCAAAAAAAAGGTGCATCTGCTGAACATCAGAGCTTCAATTGAATTTAAACTTTAAAGCTACGTATGACTTTTGTCACCAATTTTTCATCAGTTCTGTAAAACCCAAGTCATAGCTGAAGTATCATGAATTTACACAGAGTCTGTAGGTCACCCGGACATTTTCGGAAATTTGTCATGACATGCATTGTGGGAAGCTGAACACAACATGGCTGCAGTAACAAGAGGCAATGAAGCCATTTCCATGTTTGTTGCTGCTACATGGAGCTCCACTTCTAACAATACATGTTGAGGCAAATTTCTGAAAATGCCCGAGTGACCTAACGGCTCTGTTTGTAAACAACTGGATTAGTTATGGTGGAATATACTTCAAAATGGTTCACCGTGAGGGAAGAGATTCGGGTGCATCATCACAGAAAGACTATAGCTATGACTAGGATTTTACAGTCTTGATGAAAAACATAAGCAGCTTCAAAGTTTATTTATCAAACTTGTAAACTTTACTTTAAGCCCAGGGCTGGTGACCGATGTGTAACTCACCGATCATGACTGGAGTTCCTTGTGTTAAGAAATGGTTGGCCAATTCTCTGCCTTTGGATGCCAGTTCAGACCCCTGACTAAATTAGACACAAATCAGCTGTTAGAGAAACCATAAAAATCTACAAAGCATCACCATCAGCGATGTGAAGAACACATAACACACCTCACAAACATGATCTTAGAGGTGACCCCAAGCAGCTGGTTCAAAACAGCCTGAACCTCAATGGATCCGATCCACTGACGTGACCCCACAAAGGCTGTCTGTTTGTCTCCAACATCCACTAAAGCCTGAAGAGGAGTGAAATAAATAAATACAAGTACATTGGAAACATAATTCACTTGCTAATTTAATAAAATATTGTTAATCTGGGCTAAAAGTTAAGCGTGTTACTCATGAACCACCACCTGCTGGATCTCCTTGTGGGATGGCACACATCGCTCTACGTAGCCTTGCTGCTGAAACCAGGAGCAGATGGTCTGTAGGGAGCGATAAGCACAGCCCCAGCCGTTGTCATCCATACGGTCCTGCATGTAGTGATGGTAACTGTAGATCCCCTGGACCAAGTACACCTTGAAAACGAGCACGCACACACAAATTATAGATAATTTTCCTTGCAGACATCTATCACTTATCTTAAAAAACTATCACTTGGGAATTTTGAAGTCTTGAACATCTCCACCTTGCCGTCATCCAGTGAAGGATGTGTGAGGACAAGATGAGGGTTGCGGAGATAACCATCTCTGTAAGGCTCATTGGGAAAGTGGTAAGCATTTGCTCTTCTAAAATAGGGTCTGTCATCTGGTAGCTCAAAGTGCTGATGCAATTCCTAGTCAGAAAGACATTAGATATCAATAACAAAAAAATACAGATTTAAATTAGGTGATGATACTTCTGTTATAGTTACTATGAAAGCTATAAGACATATACTATGTCTTTAAAAAGTATGTTTGCAGTTCCAACCTGACGTTGTGCCTCTAGCTGGGTGTCGGGCATTCCTGCTGGGTAAACCACAGTCACCAGTCCTTTTGGCTCCGGAAGAAGAAAGTGGAGTGGCTCCGGGGTTAGCAATGTGGTCCCCTTTACGTGTTGCAGGGTCACTTTCTCCATTTCAGACAGCTGTTTAGTTAACTCTTCCATCAGACGGTCACAGACACTGTAACAACAGAACAGAATCCAGGGGAGGATGAGAAAGGAATTATTGTGCCCTTCCATTTGTGGTTTGGTCAGTAATGATACTTTAAACAATTTGGAAATAAGGCATACTCTTTGACAGTGTCACTGGAGCTTGCGCAGACAATACAATCCATTGGTAGCGTCGTAGACAAAAAGTGTGAATTCTGGGTTTTTCTGCAGAGGACGAGTCCTGAGAGTGGTCCTGGCTTTGTCACCTCCATCATCAGTTGAAGCTTAATTACATTCTAGATGTCAATTACAATACATACAAACAAACAAACACAAGCCATGTTTACTTATTACTCACTTCACCATATACTGTTAAACATGTAAGGTAGCAGATACTGGGTCATCTACATGGTATATTAAGACAAACTGCTGTATCTGGTCTTATGGCGTGCTATACATCTCCATATAAAACATGCACTTACTGCTGTCGAGCTCTTTTTACTTTTCTTTTTTGCAGATCTCTTGCTAGTGCTCTCCAGCTCATCTGTCCTAAAATAAATACATCAAAAAAAATTTCACATTTTTTTAAATTCTCTAGGAAAGAAAAAAAAAAATGCAAGTACAACTTACTGTATCCACTGTTGTAAATCTTCACATAATGTATTTGGAGTTACGTCTTCTGGTGTTGCATGACATTTCTTGTTCGGCCAAATAATAACAGGGCTGTCACAGAGTGTGAGAACGCAGGAGTCTGATTTGACCTGAGAGCGGAGAGTCTCAAATGTCCTGGAGATTAGTTTAGATATGTGTGGAGCTGAAAGGAAACACATATTTAATATCACTTACAATACTACATTATACAATACTATGCATCCTGCAGCAATAGTGCATTTCATAATTTCTTATGATGTGTCATATATGGGCTGGACTTTGATATTAGTAATGACATTTCCTGATACATACAGATATCTGCATTAAAATACAAGACGTCTAGTCACCAAATGCAGTGGAAAATATGTATCTGTTGTGTTATATTATTCATAGATATACATGTTAAATCTGTGTCCATTCAGTGACAACAGCATGATTTGATGACATTAACTAACATATTCATTGGCTGCCTGCAATCAGCAAAAATGCCAAATGTATCAGGCAAAAATTTTGTAATGCATCTCTAATTCTATTACTAGACACAATCTATTGTCTGTCATACATGGACTTGCTTTGTTTTCACTTTTTGGTATCACAGTGGGAATCAAACTGAAGCAGATATCTTGAAGAAACCACACGTCAGGAGTAAAAATGTAAATAATAGCAACAACAAGAATAAAAACATACTCTAGGTTCAATTAAGTTACTGTAAGTCTGGGTGATATTTATTTATTTATTTATTTATTTATTTATTTATTTATTTTGTGTGGCTTAAACTTAAAAATAAAAAGGGCAATCTGAATTTTAAGGGGTTAAATTAAGTTGCCACAAGCTTAACACACAAGGAACCTTTTGAAAATGAAGAAATTAAAATAGAAATTATTGTGTAGATCAGTGGTTCTCACGAAATTCTCATTATTAAAGTAAAAAAAAAAAAAAAAAAAAATTCTGGGGTCACTTGGACACTACACCAAACCTTATGTGACACTACAATGAGTTTAGAAACACTGTGGTAAAAACGTCCTCATACCATCAGTGTTGTCCAGCTGACATTGAAACTCCAGTGGCCCTTTTACACGAAGGATGATGCCAGAGTCTGAGGGATTTTCAACAACCTGAGTAAAGAGGGAAAAAAAAACAGTGTCTCCTTTGGAAATCAGATGACAAGGTCCAATATGTTAGCGAAAATTATGTTTAACACCTAATGTAAAACTAACAACAACGAGCCGCTGCCTGCAGGAAGACGACTGCAACACCTAGATGGACAATAAAACAACTTAGACACTCCTTGAAAACAATTGAGCAGAAAACTTACCATTGTGAAGTCCAAACGGATACAATAAAATCACTAATAATAGCTGAGCTCTACTCACTGCGGGCTGACATGTCTGTTGTAGGAAATGTTCAACGTGTCTCTTATCGACGCAACCTATTGGACCACAGTGGCCCCGCCCACTGCTGCTGCGTTCAACGACCTCTGTAAATTTTCGTTTATAGCTTATGCCTCCGCTCTCGCTTAATAACCCTTTTCCACCAAAACAACCTGGTGGGGCAAGGGCCAGTGCTTTATATCATTCTTAAACCGTTTGTTATTTTCTGTAGAAATTCTCCTATCAGTAACTTGGACCTTAAATATTTTGCTCTTGAATTATTTGTATTTTCTTTCTATATTGTTTTCAATTGGAGATGCTCTTGATTAACATGTTACTTGTTATTGAGAAAATAGTTATAGTTATTGTTGTCATGAATTGAAATACTGTCTAGTACTTCTGTACTGATTTTTGCATCAAATTTTTTAGGAAAAGACCCTGTTGTTTGGAAGACAAATGTGGCTTTTCATTTCTTTATCATAGTAGACTATTAGTTACTTCCAGAGGTGGGTAATCCCAGCTTCATAGAGTAAAAATCCTGCAATGTATTGTTTCTACCTGTTCACAACACATGGGGATTCCACTAATTATCCAATCTATATGGATAAGGACTATGCTCATCAAAATGGGTTGGTTCAATAAGTGGTTGGAACAAATACATGGCAGGATTTTTACTCCATGGAACTGGGGTTACCCAAATCTAGTTACTTCTACAGCTATTGATCATTAAATCTGTTGTAGAAATACCACTGGAAAAAAAATTCTAAGCAACGTATTTTGTGTTATGACTAAACATTAAACATTAGACTTATGCATCAGATGGGTTGTCATTGAGAATATGTTCCAAACAAATAGCTTCTACATATATAGCATATTATACACATAATAGCTTCAACAAACAATCACTGAATGAATGGAAGCTGGATAATAACTTTATCGTACCAAATTAAGGAGATCCAAGGAGAGAAGTCAATGTTGCACTTGAATGAATCATGTACAATAAAATGATTTTCAACAAACACAAGAAAATAACTTTAATCACATTTGCTATGTAGTCTAACACATTACATACAGTCACCATTATAAACACAGTGTGGCGTATCCACTGCACTGTCATTTCACCATAAATTACTCAATCATAATAGACCTATATTATGGTGCTATTTTTATGTAGCCTACTCACTGTGTCCCTGATGCTGGTTTGAGGTCTACTAGGATCGACTGGGGCATACTATATCTAATTATCCAGCATCAGTGCCCATGTCATCATCTTATGCAACAACTGAAAACATGCATTGATATTCTTATAATCCTTTCTTTTAGCAAAGCTTTTTCATTTCATTCTTTACTGACTTAGCTTAAATGAAAAGAAAAAGGTGAAAATAGATATGCCTAATGCAATAGAACAGGAATGCACTATCTTCATGTACTATCTGTTTGCCTTGGGCCATTAAATGGAAGCCATGCATGACAGGATGGGCAGGGTGAGTGGACAAAGAGATAAAGACACTGTACTGTATGCGTTATTTATAATCGGATACTTTTCTGTTTTAAATAACCCCTCTGAATAAACTCATCGATGGATTGTTGGTATCACAATACTCAGAAAAACAGAGCTGGGCTGTGATTGTTGCCAAACCAATCTTAATGAAGTAAAAAATACTCTAATTGTACTATGACAAACAATATTTCTATAATTCAACTAAATTAAATTTCTTCTGGTTATATAGGGGGAAAAAAGCCTTGGTTTATGCATTCATTAGTTAGCTGAACCAATTTTGACCCACAGTGCTGTAAAACCCACTAGTGTATAAACAAATCCTGTAAGTATCTATTAAAGGGTTTTATGTGCCTGAGTGTCTGTCCAAAAGGGTTCCTTTTTGTTAGATTAAGCACAGCTGTGTCTACCTAATAACGTACATTTAATAAGTGGTGCCATTCACGACAAACTCCACCCCTCACACATATTTTGCCATTTATAAGTAAATGGGAAGATTTTAAAAATTCTGCAAAAAATGAACTTTAATCTATACTGTTCCCAAAATGTAATGAGATATATTCTGGGTCATTGGAAATCTATAACATCAACTTTGTATGAATTCAACTGATAATTTTGCTGCTACTGATATGTGAAATTTTACATATTACATCAAACATCAAACTTAAAAATGTATTAAAAAAAAAAAAAAAGTAAACTGTGACCTATTTTTCCCAAAATGTAATGAGATCTACTCAAAAGTTTTGCTGCTTGAGTGTTAAAAAAACCAACAAAGCTAACCAAAAACAATACCCCTTGTCTCCCCTTTTGGGGGGGGGGGGGGGGGCAAATACCGCGAGT
>JAPSES010000104.1:6701337-6713987 GCA_029822895.1 Maxillicosta whitleyi
TACATGTTCTTCTGTGACAACACACTTCACGGTTTTGTGTCATTTTGTTCTATTTTATGTATATTTGTCATTTTTTGTGTGATGTGACTTTAAAGGTGGTGTGAAAATAATGCAAACTAACCACCTAACCATCACCTGAAATGAACCAACAGATAGAGGTCTACACGCTCAGCCACAGGCCACTGTTGTTATTCTTTTTTTTCCCCTTTTTTTAAAATTGTTGTTGTTGTTGTTATCAGTAAAAGGATTACATGTTCCTCTGTGGAATACATTGAGTCAGGCCCTTTAAGCCCATCCGATAATGAAAAATCTACTTGTAAGAAAAATCATTGACAGGCAGTTTACATCATCTAAAGTTTCCTATGGCTATTGAATGCACGAAAATACCATGTCTGTTGTGTTACAAAAGGACATAATCTATAAAAACAGAAGAAATTTTGCACAATAGCTAATTTCAACCATCAGGATAACCAGTGTCAACAAAAATATTATTTTCAGTGCATTTGAAAGAACAAATATACATTCAGGGTAAACTCCTTTGCAGTTTGTAAAGCCTGTTATTGAATTGACCTTCAAAACACACAAAACTTACATTCATGTGGTGCAAAAGACAAAAAATACAAAACATAACATGCATAAAGTTCAAATAGAAAATTAATTATACAATAAAATATTCATAAAATGTGACAAAATTCACTTGATTGTTCATCGCCACATGAGTGTTTCATTTTTCTGTTATAATCCTCATGATCTTACTGTTATATATTTACCCTAAGGTTAAAAAAAAATGAGCTTAGATCCACATCATTGGTCACCTACTGGAGCACTGCCTCTGGATGCTGGTGCTTAGTGGGTCCTTTATGGTAATAGTTTCACCCCAAAACAGGTGAAAGATGTGAAGACATGGTCATCATGTTGGTGCCTGGTCCCTTACAGAGGAACAGGAGAAACAGTTATGCTTTTTCTGCTTCCTTTCCCTCGATTGTTCAACATCTTCTGCATCATTTTTGTCTCATCTTCTTCTGTTTCCTTGCGTGAATCTCATCCTCCTTCTGGATGTTCATCCCTCCAGCAGCGATGATTTGAATAAACCTGCAGAGGCCTGACCGGGTGACCTTCTGATTCGTCTTTATCCAGCGGTGTGGGTCAGTGTGTCTCTTCTCCTTTTAATCTTGAATCAATCTTCATCTTCATCTCAGAGACGAGCACCTGAGCGTTAATTCAGTGTTTCACCTTGGCACAGATCAGAAGGTCTGCATTGTACCTAATTATGACAAAGATGTTTGCTCATGCCACTGCAGCTGGTACAGTCTCCTCTGGGTCCTGGTGGGAGGCAACGGCACCAGCTGTCACCTCAGTGGTAGCAGATGGGAAATAAGACCTGAGGATACCCTACAAGATTTACGTCAAAACGTCACTGCAGTTTATTTACATTAACGACTAAACGGAGAGGACTGAGCTCTGAAATACATCCACAACAAAAGAAGTTGTCGGTGTGGAGTATGATTCAGTGTGATACTGCAATCTTTGGATTTAAATCAGTGATCGTATGTTTTCTTAGTCAACATTTCTAATGTTTGCAGGAAGCCCATAAAAATATCTGATAATAATAACTTTCTTTATATGTACATTTCTTAGTGCTTGTAAAATGGTTGTTATAGATTTCTCCTCTCAAATAATAAAAAAAAAAACACCCTGAATTTTAACTCTCATTGCATATGAACTGGAAGCAGCACATACACATAACGTTGTGTTCAATGTTTCTGACTCATTTTACAGATAACATCAACTTTGCAAGTAAGTATTTAATCTCTACTCATGAGCATAGGGAAGAGCTGATTGCACTACATCAAGAGCGGCCACCAGAGCTTTTTATCTTTAATGAATATACTTTTTGTTGTGAAATAGAAGAGATATTTGGACCTTGGGGCTTGATGTTAAAAGAGAGACTATCTATGTTACCTGACGGATCTCTCAAGTGATGACGTCGTTCATTATTTAAGATCTGATATGAATTTATTATGTTAGACAGTGAACTTAGTTTTTCAACAAAACAACGAAGACATGCAATACTGTATAGTTATCATGACAAATTACACAAAATATGAAAAATCTGCCTCAATTCAAGCATATAGTTAAGATAGACACACACATATATTTATTTATTTATTTTTAGAAAATGTGATACCATTGGGTTAAAAAAAAAATCTACATTCCTCTCACATCTATAATTGGTAATTTTCAGGGAGGCAAGCAAAGTATATAATGTGACCCCAACAGCAGTAGGTTTTAGATGGTGTACAAATCAAGCTGTGCAGGAAGCAACGAAAACTTTGATGCAATTTGAAGCAACAGAAGAAACCACATTTTTCATACATTTTCCACGCAGAGTTGCATTAAGCAAAAAGTTCTGCATAAGGTAGGCTATGTTAACAAATGCAATATTTATCAAAAATAAAACAAGCCATTGCTATTTGTATGGAGCCAGTAACATATAGGCTACATAAACAGGACAAAGATAATAGATAATGATTATTAATAGCAGGTGCATTTAAAGGATTATGGGTCTTTATGTGTCTGACTTTATATGGAAAGGAGAAGCCCCTGCAGTAAACAAAAAACTGGTTCTGGAGGAATCACATTTGATGCCATTGTGTTGGGGCAAATCTTTCTTTTTTTTCTGTGCAGGTGTTAGTGTTTTTAAGAGCAGAGGAAATGCAGGATGACATAGTTAGGGGATATATTAAGGATGTTTGTGTGTATGCGAGAGATATACATACAGGGAGAAAAACAGGCAGTTAAACCATGTTGAACTGGAGACCAGCGCATCATCAGCCTGATGCACTTTAAGTCTGTGTTAATATTATTAGAATATGTTTATTCATTTAGGGGAGAAGAAGCTTCGTATAATGGGACCTATTCCAGTGGATCTAAATAAGAAAAAAAAAGTCCATTGCATGCGAGGAGTCGGCTGGAAATAATTTCTCATTGCTGATAGGTCGTTCAGCTACACCAGCCCCACTTGCGCATGGATTGGCCTACTGCTCTTTTTTCTCCAGTTTCTCATTGGCTTTTGGTAATGATAGTTCCCTGCCATCGTTTGCCCATGCAGTTTTCAATGAATATTGTATGTGGTTTGTGGCTTAGGGTGCTGATCATTTGAATCAGCGGGTTGCGGGGAGGAAAGCATCCTGGATGAGCGTACCAGATGATGGAATTTCTCCCAAACGCCGCAGTTGCACGACCAGGACTGTCTCCCTCCGAAATTAGATAGAAGAGAAAGCAAGATTTTACACAGCGGGAAGATGTTCTGCGCGAAGCTGAAGGAACTGAAGATACCCGGTGAGTGTCCGTTCTCCAGCAGCGCTAAAAATAATGAGCTCGGAGACTTTGTGGAGCGCGCAACTGTCGCCGCGGATGTGTTACCTATCTCAAAGGACGTGCATGGAAAAATAGGTGAGGATCTACCTCGACAGAAAACCAACAGAGCCAAAGTTAACCTCCATACACTTGGGGAGAGCATCCGCAAATTGGCATGCCCCGAGGTGAGTGAAAAAAAAAATGTGTGTGCATGTTGTGTTATTTTTCATTTATGCAACTATTATATTTGGGAGGAGAAATAAATCACTCATTTGACTCTGCGGCTGGTGGTGTCTGATGAATTCGGCCTGCGTAAATGCACTGACATTAGACTATTCCTGCAAAAAAAAAAAAAAAGGTCTTTTAAACATCTAACCTTGTCTCCCTCTTTTTTGGTAATTTAATGGTGCTTGTGCAATAAAAGCTGTTTTTAAGTCTCGCCAGACGATGACCTTTAACTTCATGAACACTTTATCATACAGTTTCAAAGGCTGCATACTGCCCTCCAAAGATTGGTGAGACTATCAGACCATACGGGGGATTCTGAAAGGTAATGTGTTTTTACATCCAGCTGTCACAAGATAACATCACTCCTCACCCTCTACCTCTGCCATTACTACTACTGTGACTTAAATAAGGCCCACACTAGTGAGTACACCTGATACCAGTAATTATGTTACAGAGTCTGACTGTGAAGCTGCACCTGAAAATCCCCTGATGCTCTCACTACCAGACTGATACTATTAATCACAACAGCAAAAAAGGTGTTATACAGACTCAGGCTGCTATGGATACCTGACTAATCATTTATGAATCTGCTCAGGGGCATATCACTGACACATTTGTCCAAATATTCAGTTTTCTCGAGTAAACATGACAATACAGCAGTGATTCATGTGGAAAAAAAAATGTATTTGTCTTTTCAGTCCGGAAATATGCTGTGCAGAAATGTGTACCGATGAAGCAGAGCATCTAGTGGAGATAATGAACATTTACTCAGCCAAAACAGGTAATGTCAAGCTTGAGATTCCTATTAAAGAATCTTTCAGGTTCTTATCTCTTGGGTCTCATTCGACTCATGTTCACCTTTCTCACATGTCCTCCAGAAATCCCAATGGAAGCTCTGAAAGTCGCTCTCGGCCAAGAACTCTTCAACATGTGTTACGAGGAGGACGGACACATTTTGAGGGTGGTGGGGGGAGCTCTTCACGACTTCCTTAACAGCTTCAATGTCTTGTTGAAACAGAGCAGCACGCTGCCCAATCCGGACAGAGGGGATTGTGTAAACGAACCTTCCGTGCTGTGCTTAGACAAGGATCCGGGTCTGCTTACTGTCTATTTCTTCAACCCCCACCCAACCACTGAGCTCTTCTTCCCTGGAGTCATCAAAGCTGCTGCGCGCCTGCTCTATCAAACCACTGTGGATGTGTTGATGGACCCCCCTGGGGCAAAAGACAGCATCTTGCAGTCCAGTCCCCAACCCAGTCTTCTGTACACAGTTGTAGTTAAGGATGCTAAGAACCTGAGTCCCAGTCCACTGCGGGCTACCTCAGCTGGGACCCTTCCTACCTCTCTGTTCTCCACCATCTTCCCCTTCCATTTGATCCTGGACCAAGACTTGGTTCTGGTACAAATAGGACATGGTCTCAGGAAGAGACTGCCTAGAAAGGATGGACTTAGGAGGTCTGCCACCTTCCAAGAACACTTCTCTATTGTCTCCCCTCAGATCAAATGTACATTTCAAGGTATTCTGACCATGCTAAACACACAGTTTATCATTCGGATCAAGCATGGAGTTTCAAGCACAGAAAACACAGGGAAGGTATGTCAACATACTGTATCTGTGACACATGACGTCATTAGTGTGTAGTGAGGAGGAAAAGGTCTTCCGGTCATTGGCTTCTTAATAAAACAATAAGATGGAGTGAAAAAAAATTAGGCTCTTTATAAGCAGTCGGGCTTATTAGAGGCACATACTTGGGTGCACTTGGCCTGAGGTAGAGATCAAAATTATACCCCCAGTGGAGATCAGAAGCAAATGTCAAACCATTTTATCCATCAAAGGCGCAGTCATGCTCATGCTGTTTATGTAAGAGTGCTCAGCAATTGGTCGCCATCACAAGGGGGGAAAAAAAGGATGAGTGGGTAAACATGACAGTGGTTTAATGACTAATGACATTTAGGTAAAGTTGCTTCCACTTAAGATAACAGGAGTCCTCTGGTGGAAGTCTTACCTTTAATGGCTGCAGTCCAAATAAGACAGGTAAACATCACTGAGCGGCTGACCATAAATTCACTCTTTGCTGTGTTTGGTAACACAATGTAGACATTTAATGAGTTAGCTGACAGAATGCAGACATGACTGCAATGTCTAAGGATATGGTCAGTTTAACATACATTACAAAACATATCACAATTAACCAGCTGTCCACGGACACTCTAGAAGGCAATAATCTGTTCTCCAGCTGTCTTGGTTCAGAAATGTTCAGGTCACATGCAAAGTAAAGATAGTCTACGACATTTTGTAGTGATCTGTACTAAATGAGCTTGTTTTAAATGAGGAGGAAAGTAGGACTAAAATAGTGTTTCAACCAAAGACAATTCCATTACATTTGGTATTTTTAGTGTTTTTTTTTTTTTTTTGTCCTGATCAGAGTTAAAGTAAATTTCCACTGTAGTGTAAGACAATCCATCAAACAATTCACCATGAGCCAAACATCCACTTCATGATACTAAAAGAAAAATCAGGGTCAAATCTATGTTTAACCACCCCTTATTTTCAGGCCCTTGATCAGGCTATTTCTGAGGTTAGTGTGAAGAAATATTTCAGTTAAATATATGTCCATCCTGCAGAAATAAACCTTCTGGCTGTCATTACTGACATCCTACATCAAACAGCTGTGGATTCATAAACACCATGCAAATACCCAGGTTGTATTTCTGTCTTTCTAATGTTTATTTCTCAGTGTATGTCCTAAAGGACTTTATTTATGTATTTATATGTGGCTGTGGGAAATTTGTACATAAAAAAAATTAATATGAGACTTTTGCTCCAGGATGTGGTAAAAACAAAAAATATATCTAATTTACTCTTAAAACAAGTCACTGAGCCAAGAGGATATTTAGACCATGTAATGTTGGTAATGAGAAACAAACTTTACTCAACAGCTGACTTTCCTTTCAGCTCATGGACCTTAAAGGTCAGATGATCTACGTCTCTGAGTCCAACGCCATCTTGTTCCTGGGCTCTCCGTGTGTGGACAAGCTGGAGGAGCTGACGGGCCGTGGCCTCTACCTGTCGGACATCCCGATTCATAACGCTTTGCGTGATGTCGTCCTGGTTGGCGAACAGGCCAAAGCCCAGGATGGTTTGAAGAAGCGGCTGGGGAAACTCAAGGCCGCTTTGGAGTACGCTCACCAAGCGCTGGAGGAGGAGAAAAAGAAGACCGTGGACCTCCTCTTCTCCATCTTCCCGGGGACTGTGGCTCAGCAGCTGTGGCAGGGTCAGACGGTCCAGGCCAAGAAGTTTGATCGAGTTACGATGTTGTTCTCTGACATCGTGGGCTTTACTGCTGTGTGCTCACTCTGTACTCCAATGCAAGTGATCACCATGCTCAATGAGTTGTATACCAGGTTTGACCACCAATGTGGAGAACTTGATGTTTATAAGGTAGGTTAGCAAAAATTATTCTTTGGTGTTTTTTTTCTTTTTTTCCCCCTCAAATGGTGAAAACTGAAAAATAGTTTAGCAGCAATTATCTGATATTAGAGTTTGGTATTTTGTGCTGGACTCATGATTAAGAATTCCACATTAATTACTTTAATTCCACTCTTGATTACTTGCTATAAAAAGAAAATCTCTATTTGACATTATTATTTTTTATATTTCTTCAATATTTTGCAGCAGGTACAGCTGATGCCACTGAATAAAAGAATAACAAACACTTACATTTAAAAAAAATATATAAAACAGTCAGAGTCAGCTTTACACAGAAAACTCAAAAACCAACGGTTTCACCAGGAACATAGTAGAAATATAGAATATAACTATAAGTATACAATGTGACTATAAGTGGCAGGGGCTGGAGAGAATAAATTTAAAAAATTAAGTGGTTAAGTGACAGATGAATGACTATACAGTGTAGTTCACAACAGATTAAGGATAATGTATGATGGTATTAGAACACATGGAGTGTGCATTTTTATCAGATTTTCATTTTCTTTGTAGATTCAAAGTTTCAACCAAATGATTTAGCGTTGCTTCACAGTTACTAGAAAGAACCCACAAGTGTAGAGCAGCCAATTGTCTTGGTGTCTGCCAAAGGCTGCTATTCTACAGGGAGGTTGGATAATGTAATCAAAGTGTCACAGAAGCATAACAGTGGGAACAGCGTGTTTGACAAATATATCGTAAAACGCTAGGAAGTCAGGGGTTCCTTCAGGACCCTGTTTCCACTCCACATGTATGCGCCTAAAAATAGATTCACTTTATCTTCACCACATAGCTGTTGAGTGCACTCTGGTCCAAACTTACATGTAAGAAGAAAAAGGGGGAAAAAAAAATCACTTGTAGGACTTTTTAATATGACCAGAGATTAAGCACTACAGCGTATAACTGAAGTTTTACTGCCTCTGGATTTTTTCTCTCTGTCTTCTACAGGACTAATCTTGAGTCATATTGTAAGGAGAGTTTGATGAATGTCATTTTCACATTTTCCTTTGTTTGAGGTTAATTACCTTCATGTCACGGAATATTTTAATAGAAATAAATTAGCTTCAGGGTGAATATCTAGAGCACATTATGAAAGATGTCCAACCTCCTTAATTACTCTTCTGACCATTCAGGTGGAGACCATTGGTGATGCATATTGTGTAGCAGGAGGTTTACACAAAGAGAGCGAGACGCACGCTGTCCAAATTGCTCTCATGGCCTTAAAGATGATGGAGCTTTCAGATGAAGTCATGACACCGACTGGGGACCCAATACAGGTGAGGGTCAAACAATGCTCAGTTCACAGCAAATATGACAGTGTTAATTTATCATTGTAAAGTGTCTATATGTATCCACACTGTGTGGTGTAAAATTAACACATTCAAAAGTGTACACAACAAATATGGGAATGTTAAATAGTCAGTGTCAGTGTTAAATAGAGAGTGTTGGTGTTGTATTAACGCCACATTGATTTAAAACATCACTGTGTGTGCTGTTTTTGTTAAAATTATGTTGTTAAATTGTGGTGTTGAAAATGTTGATTTTACACCGCATAGTGTGGACACATATAGACACTTTTTGGTGTTAAATGAACACTGTCATATTTGCTGTGTTGAGATGTCGTTGCTGAATATGGTGATACAATTTCTGGGAAGTGAGCCTTTAAAAAATTACAAAACAAACAAACAAAAAAAGGTTTATTTTGGGGGTTTTTTAATAGAAAAAAGGCAAGAGCCTCACGTATAAATGTCACATCCAAGTGATTTAAGAAAAACTGACAAATTCACCTGATTCTGCTTTTGTTTTTCAATGTTCTTCTTTTTTTCATTTCACAATTTCCAGGAAGTTCAGATCTATTGTAGGAACTGTGTGTAATAAGCTGTAATTCAAAAATGTTTGCACATGCACTGCTCTGAACCAGTTCTGATTCTGAAAACCCTACAGTCTACACTTCATAATTTATGGACATTATTTTTGAAACAGCCGGTTTCTGCAGAGGTATTCATCATGTTTATGCAGGTCATTTACATGGTTTTATGAAATATGAGGATTTACTGAATTGTACTATAAATAACTAAGCCGAGTTCAGTTGAGAATGAAAATGTTTTGCATTAGATTGAAGATGCGCAAAGAAATCTTGTTTCAGCTTCTATCCAATATGTACATGGCATAAAGCGAGTATAGAACCAAATTTATAGTAGTTTTTTTATGGGAGTATTTACATTTGCTGAAAATTCTATCAGCATTGACGCCAGTTTAAAACATATTAAATAAATATGTGATTAAATATTGTATTGACGTATGCGTTTGTACTAAAATTACACCAAATATGTGTTTTTTAATATTAATTTTTAGTATTTTATTCATTTATAGTGTAAACAAACTATTATTTCAATTAATATGTGATGTAACATTAATTTTTTTTTATCTTATATGTATATATGTCTCTTATAAAGACAAATATAAGACATATCCTATAGACTGGATTTTTTAATAGTTGTGCATCATGCACTGTATGCTATGTGATGGAGGGTCAGTCTGTTTTTTCACCCCAAACACTAATGATAAATAAAAACAGACCATTGCATTTTTTTTTTTCCGCAGATGCGTATAGGCCTTCATAGTGGCTCAGTACTGGCTGGTGTAGTTGGTGTGAAAATGCCACGCTATTGCCTCTTTGGAAACAATGTCACAATGGCAAACAAGTTCGAATCCTGTAGCCAACCCAGAAAAATCAACATCAGCCCAACAACTCACAGGTAAACTAACGCAATTATTCTACTTTGTCATTATTTATGTGAAAACCTAAACATTCTTTTTTTTCCCACTGCAACCATAAATAATTCACGCAGGCCATAACTTGTGTCCTTGTTATTGCAGGAAAAAACAAACTCAGTGTCCAGTCAGGAAACTTAAGTTTTAGAGGAGCACTGTTTTTCTTCTTGTGTCAAATAATTTGCTACATTGTTTTTAGATTCATGCTTTATTTGGTTGCTCTTTGTCCCAGTTTGCTGAAGGATCGTCCAGAGTTTGTCTTCATTCCCAGGACCAGACAGGAGCTTCCGGCCAACTTCCCAGAAGACATCCCTGGTGTGTGTTACTTTTTGGAGGCGTCCTTCAAAACTTCAAAACAGGCCCTGAAATGAAGTCAAGCTGCTTCAGAGCCCCAAAAAATGTTAAATATGAACAATAATGTATCTAGTGAATACATTGCTAACGCGTAGTTTTTGGTTGGGGTTGTTTAGATATTGATGATAGTTTAACGTCTATGAGTAAAACTCTCGCAGCTGCTTTTACAAAGATGTCAGGTCACTGTCAAACATGTGTCTTGTTCCTGTACAACGACTCATTTCTACAGATAGCAGTAGAGAAACACTCACTTCCTCCAATTTTCTTCCAGAGA
The DNA here is from genome assembly GCA_029822895.1 of Maxillicosta whitleyi. Taxonomy (NCBI): domain Eukaryota; kingdom Metazoa; phylum Chordata; class Actinopteri; order Perciformes; family Neosebastidae; genus Maxillicosta; species Maxillicosta whitleyi. The sequence continues at coordinate 6,711,813 of JAPSES010000104.1, forward strand.
GTGAATCATCTTTACATTCATTTTGGGACTGTTTAATCAATAGTTTAGAGCTAAGGAACTTGTGAAAAAAAAAAAAAAAAAAAAAAAATATAAAAAAAGAAAATAAGCATTTAAAATAAAAAAGTCACTAAGTGTGATCTGAAGGTCTATCTAAAAATTTGTGATCTTCCATAATGTAGATATGAAACAAACATATTCTGGATGTTTATCCTAAATGTGATGTTCCTATCAGAGTGGTTATTTTTTATGAAGAATGTTTTGTGTAAATATCTGATATTCATCATGTCTGTCCGATCTGCTGTGACTTTAGGTGGATACCTGCTAAAGCACCTTGGCTTGATGGTATGCCAGGAAAAAAAAAAAAAAAAAAAAGAAAGATTTTTCATGTATCTGAGTAGAGGTGACAAAAAAACTGAAGCACATGGAAACATAATTCAGAGATTTAGTCGTCATCTCACCTTACGTTAGGATTCGCTTCTCTGACTGAATGAAGGGATGCAGATTTAGGTGCCTTATGGAAACTATACAAGCAGATTCACAGGCATTCATTTGTAATCATGAGTATATGTATGTTTGCCGTTATTTTTATTTGTGTAATTTTTCGTCTGAATCATTTTAACAGTAATATATACACGTCACGATTTATTTTTTTGTAAAAATAGGAAAAAAAAAAACATTTTTGGTGCGTGGGATTCCAATTCCAATTCATTCCAAAGTCCAGTTTTTCTTCCAGATATAAGTAATGTACTGTTTTTTTTTTCACTATACACATGATTATACTATATTTATTGGTTTTATAGCACTTCTTTTCAACTACAATGGGAATATGAAACACGCAATGAGAATGCAATGAATGTGTCAATGTATCACTCATAATGATGTGCTTTAATCATTAATGTAATGTAATCCAGCTGAAATAAATATTGATTACCTGATTTAAGTGATTGAATTTATAACAAAGGTTCACAAACTTTTTCAGCTCAAGACCCAAAGAAAAATCTGGTGTCTCCTCATGCAACCCAGTCTCATATCAAAATGTGAAATAACAATGTTTGTCCATAGTACAAAACCTATATCAGTCTCACAATAAGGACCTGAAAATTGTAAAATGTTGACTTTTTTTAAAATATTCTTATTCATTTTCCATCGGCCTGTGTTCAAGTTACATGTCTTTCAAGATTCCAGCAGTGAGAACAGAAAAACGTGGAAATTTCAAAAATTTTGTGGAAAAAAAATTGGTATTTTGAGTTAGTTGCTGGATAAAAATGTGTTTTCGCTTCACATTTTGATATGAGACTGGGTTGCCTCATGACCCAAACAAAGAAAAATACATTATGATGTGCTATAACATCTGCATTTCTTATTGATTCTTCTGCAAAACAGTGTTTAGCATCTGAGATGAACAAAGTCTTCTTCTTCTCCTTTCGGCTTTTCCCAGGGGTCGCCACAGTAAATCAGTTGCTTCCATCTAACCCTGTCTGAGATAAACAAAGTACTTAGGCAAAAATAGATTACTCTTTTAACATTAATATTAGATACAAATTTTCAGTATTCAGATCCTTTCATCAGGAAAAATAAAAAATACTCCATGAAAAGTAATTCCAGTCTGCTACATCTAATTCTGCAGAAGTGAATTCAATTATTATAATATTTTTACTAATGCAAATGCTGTACGACATCAATGTGGAGTAAATTTTAGGTAATTTATATACTGTTGAATAGATAACTACTATTAGCAATATAATGATGCATAAAATTAAAAATAATTAATTTTATTTATATATAAAACCATAACCAACTGTGTCTGGTAGTGGGTAAAATGGGGTCAAAATACAAAATAGAAAAAAAATGGGAACAATTTGGCAAAGTATGTAAGCAAGTAAGTAAATTAAAAGTAAGTAAATAAAAGTATGTCAGAGTACTTGAGTAATATGAGAAAATATATTTACTTTCAATATCACTTTCATGTATTTAAAAGGCAACACCACAGAAAAACTGAGAAAAACTGTTGTTTATAAAATAAAGATTTAGAATTTAATCATGCTATATATAGAAATGCAAAAACATATATTAAACTTTGATAAGAATAAGTTGTGATTTTTTGTTTTAATCATTTGACTGTTACTCAATTCAACCACATATCCGAGGAAATGAAGTGTCATGATTACTGCTCTG
>JAPSES010000104.1:6739404-6753672 GCA_029822895.1 Maxillicosta whitleyi
ATAATTGTGTATTTTTATTCGCAGACTGTAATTTCTCACCTGAACAGCGCTGTTGAGGAAACAGCTGTTTTGCCCGGGCTCGTTCAGCAGGCCTTTGGTGAGAGCGAGAGACAGCATGCTGCCGGGCTGGTAGGATTTCTTCAAGCCTCCTCCAGGTTTTTTGAACATCTTCACCCATGACATGGAGTTAGAACCTGTGAGGGGTGAGAATAATCATAATTCTTGATAGGTGGTTGAAGTCCCAGACCGCTGACGCCTAGCGCCTGAGCTCTGTTTTCTGTTTTCTCCATGATTCCTTTCTTTCCATTGTCACAGTCTCGCCATAGTGCATCTTTATCTAGCTGGTTCTTTTTGGTTTTTTTCCCCCTCCCAGTTGTATTTGGGTTGGCTGGGGATGTTGGTGTGTTTCTGTTTCTGTGTGTATAGCCAAAAAATAGAAAGAGATATATTGTATGTTGTTTTTTTTCTTCCAATAAACATTATTCATAAAAAATAAAATAAAATCATAATTCTGCATCTTCTGTTTCATGTTTGCATCATCACAGAAACAGAATAGAATTTAAAATACAATAGTACTGTTTCATTAAACTTCCTATCTACAACATTTAACACTCATTTAGCAAAAATCTGCTATAAAACAGACTTTGTTTCCCAAATGCATAAGTATCCCGGATGAAACTCACTCCATTTTGGACACATTTGTTTGCACTACCTCGCTAATCCAAACGGCTGATTTATTTGGATGTCAAATATATCACATCCTCTACCTTCTCCGGAGTTGGGGGGAGACTTGTTGCAGCTGGACATGCTGGGAGGTGGGAGCTGGTGTGCAGGTCTGGCCATGGGCTCTGTCCATTTCATCCCCACGCACCTCCGGAGCGTTTGGTGGAAAGCATGGTGAGAATCAGCCGCAGGGCAGCCGCAGCCATGAGCCTCTAGACATTGAACGACAACTGGACAAAGTCTGTAGAGCCGAGAAAGACAAGAGGGAACTCATAACTAGTACAATAAGTTAAGTTTTTCATGAATTGCCAAAGGAATCATTCAGCGATGACATTTAACAGATTTTTTTGGACTTTACAGGTCTGGGTTTTAAAGCGTACCGCCCTTAAAAAATATGCTGGATAGTGGCGTAACTTACGTCTTTCATGTTAGAAAAGCATCCTTACTAAGAGATGGACTATAGGACATTTTAGATCATTTTATATTATCTATCAGTGTCAGCAGAACTGGGCTCTGATAGTAGCCAATGGATAACATTAGCCTTTTCAGGGGGGATTATTGAATTTTAGGAAAGTTTACAAAAAATAAAAATAAAAAAATCTGGAAAAAACAAAACAAAACAGAATGTATAATCACCTATGCTGGATATTTTATGGTTTGTTGTTCCATTTTAGATTTATTTGAGTATTATTTTGAGTTTAATAGATATTAATTTTCTACCAAAGTCAAAGTGTTTAATATTATAACTAGGGAAAATATCATCTGAATAATAGGTTATCAGATTTTCCTGCCCAAAAATGAAATGTCCTTATTACAAAAAAAGCTCAATGGGTCAACCTCTAATCCTTACGTTGCCTATTTATGAAATGACTGGTCTTGAAGTCAAATGCAGTTCTTTTGTGTTGTTCTTTGCAAACATTATTTTATATATTAACACTAAACAATCCCCCCCCCCAAAAAAAAAAAACAAACACAAAAGGAAAGTGAAATAGCCTTGAAAAACACTGTTGGCCATAGACACATACTTCTTTTAATTCCTATTTCTACACATCAGTAATCACCTTTGACCTGGAGCAGTGTTTACAAACTGAGTCTCAGTTACACTTTTATCTGTCAAAAATAAATCACATTGTTGAAATAATTTCTCGAGTGGAGGTACAACTATTATTTTCAACTTTAATGACAGAAGTATACTGTGAAAAAACTGCAAGAATATAATAAATGATCATCTTTAAAGTTACTCAAAGCAGCAGGTATATAGAAGATAAACACTTTAACATCACTGCTTTAATTAAGAAGTTGATGATGAATCTTGATAATTCTAGGACCATGTCATATTTTTTTTATTTGACTAATACAGTATAAACTTTAGACTAATAAGCAATCACCATGCAAATAAATAAATAATAAAAAAAAACACCTCAAAAGCAATGTTAAAATTCCTTAACACACAAAGCAACTTTTGACATCACAATTTAACTGTAATTTCTGTAAATACATTAACACACAAGACCAAAAAGACACATATTTTGTGTTTTTAGTTGCATGTTAAAAGCTCTATCCATACACCAGTAAATATTTCAGTGAAAAATACCAGTGATGGCGTTCAGTTGTCTGTTTTTATGGAACACAAACATCAAATGCCATCTTTGTAAAATATCTGTGCGTATTTTGAAGCCTATATTGACGCCAGTGTCCACATGTGTTTCTGCACCACCTTCTCTGACACCATGTGATGCCATTATGGGCTTTTTCTGTCTATTATAAGCGACCATTTTTGACCATACTCTTCATAAAGGGGGATATAAATCGACAGTCGTAGTCCCTCCTGCACTGGGGGGTCTTCGACGGACGCCTCCCCCCCCCCCCAAACACCCCCACGGTAGGAGACACGCTGCCGGGGCTCCAGCGGCTCCGTGCGCTTCTCACGCAGCCCGTACGGATATGGAGCTCACAATTTTTTTTTTTTTTTTTTTTGCCGCAACTTGCGATGAGAAAACAAATGCTCTGCAGACTCACCTTAAAGGGGAACGAAGACCTGGATGTTCGCTTCCGATGGAGGTGCAGGGCGGTCCAGCTGTCAACGCGCAAATCCCACGACTTCCCTCCGATTCCTGCGAATAAACTGCCTAGAAATGACTGCAGATATGGCCAGACGCATGTAACGCACTATCTGTCATAGTGCAGCATTCGCAATCCCTCCGACACGCACATTCGCTGCAGTCCGAGTCTCTGTTGGAAACCACAAAGACCCGGTTGGGACAGTGCTGTTTCGGTGAAAATCGTCCCTTTTTTTTGCACAAACGGGGCCAGGGATGGCCTGTGCCAGAATGTCCGACGCAGATTAGTGATGTTTTGAGACTTGGGAGGTCAAACTCCGCCCCTAGTGTAGCCTCAAGTATACTGCCGCTGCTGTATAGCAATCTTCAATCCCTGCATGGCAAACTGTGTGCTGGCGGAAGGTCAGACTTCCAACTTGTCATGATGATGATGAGAGAAGACATCACATGACTGCACTGGTTTCATAATCATGCAGCAGTGTGGGGTCTAAACCCTGCTCGCCTTTGTAATTGTTTTCAGTCAAAAAAAAATGTGCAAAAACATAAAAGAAACCTTTTTTTTTTTTTTGGAAGTCCCATTGTTGTCATCAAAACCCACATGAGACGATCACTCTGCTTTTTTTTTTTTTTCTTTCTTTCTTCATTTCATCATTACCCCTTTGAAAACAAAACAAAGCACTAATCTCGTTTCCGATACTGTACATCTAGTATTTCTATTTCTGTGTCTCTTGTGCTGCAGTAAACAGGACATGGAATCACAAAATGGGGGCAGATGGAGGGCCTGGCAGGGGAAAGCCTGCAGAGCTGAGCAGGTTTTAAGTGCAGACAGGAGGACTAAAAGAGACTGATGGTGCACGCAAAGCCAGAGTCAGCAAAAATGACACTCTATAATTGGTGTGTCTCTGTTCCAGCTTTCCTCCATGTGAGTCTGAGAGATCCATCCTGTTTTGGAATGGAGGATCGGTGTGATGTTTGGGTAAATATCATCATTATTTACTCAAAAAGTACACAATGGGATGATGCAGCACACTCAGATACTGTATTTAACGTCTCCGTGCCTGATGCCAAGTGTTTTATCACCTGCTGCTTTTTCTGTTTCTTTAAATATAACGTGTCAGTAAACCTTGGCACATTATTTACAGATTGCTGTATTAGTATGTGTGTGTGTGTGTGTGTGTGTGTGTGTGTGTGTGTGTGTGTGTGACTACAACATGTGCGCCAGCTTGTGAAAAATGTGTAAAATCCTCTTCGTGAGTTGTTACACTGATAGGTTCACACCGGTTTGGAGGCCAGGAATGAAATCTGTTCAATATTAAACAGACATTTGCAGTGTCGCAGTCAAAGGAAATGCATTTCAGTGATCCACTGACAGCTGCTGAAATGACTTTTTAAAGACATTAAGAAGATGTTTGTGATAGTGCAGAGGCAGAGACAAAGAGGCACAACATGCACAAGGGAGTGTGTTGTTGCAGGACATGTGTACGTTAAGGTATTTGAAGAGGATGGATGTGTGTGAAAGCAGCTGATTTCTCTGATCTTACTGACGTTCCTTCGGGGATTTGTTGAGAGTAACGCACTCTGCCGTTAACTTGGCTCCAGTGATAAAACACAAACCTCCCTTTGAGACGAACACGGAGTATTCTTTGTGTTGTTTGTTAAGGTAAAGTGATCTAAGCTTCACTTTTCTCCTGTTGTATGTAGTGAGCAGCTCAAATGTTCTTAAGTTATTTTTGGATTTTTTTTTTTTTTTTATCAACTTGAGCCTGTCTGTTTTTTTGTTTGTTTGTTTGTTTGTTTGTTTGTTATTTTGTTTTTTTTTAGTGAGTTTATGGTCCAACAACTTCTGAAAATTGAATTAACTCATATATGACAATGTACATCTTCTGTAGGCCTATAAAAACAGGTCTGTAAATGCATTAAATTAAAGCACCACTTAAAATTGACCTGCCTTTTTATATTTTCCTATAAAACTAAATCTGAAACTTAATGATCCAGACAGTTGACACCCTTTTCAGGTTTATTGTTATGTCCTTTTGTGGCATGAGGGAAACATTAAAAATGCCACATTTGTTTTCTTTTTTTCCCCTCTTGTATTTGTTCAGTTAAATGGCCTAACGCTGATATTAACATGACACGTTCTTTACAAATATATATATTGCTTTCAGATCATTTTTATTATAAATACACCCTACAACATGTATTTTTACAAGAGCTTCTTTTTTTCTTTTATTTAATTGTATACATACCTACAGGTTTTTTTTGTTTTTTTTTTTTTTTTAGCAATTTATGATTTTTTTTTTTATGTTTTGCTTTTGTTCACCAGTAAATCCAACTTTTCCTCATATGGAGCAAATTTATTTTATTTTATTCCTGCCTTTACCAGATTTATTACTTTATTTGTGGTTCAGTCGTGACTATATATATATATATATATATGAATTGTCAGTTTTTACTCTTCTGCCATCGGTAAATCAGTTGCATTCTTTATTTACATGACATATTCAGCGGTTAAATAATTTACAGTTTGTTTTTCAGTAGCTGTTGCAGCACATTTCTTTTTTTTAACTTGTTTTTTTTTTCCTTCGGAGACAGTGAATATACAACAAACACACTGCTCAACAAAAGAACAAATACATGAGACTGTTTTGTCCATTGTTTGGGGATAAAAAAAACAAAAAAACAAAAACAATGCAGCTGTGACCATAACTGACATCATGGGGGCAGTGGGTAAAACATTACGGTGTACATCATGTTTCCAGATGACATTACATGTATTTACAGGTCTTCAGACTCTGGGACCTTCATGGGCTCCACAGTAATCGTGGGTAGAATCAAATGGGTGCCTTCAGATATCCATCCCTGGGCTGTTCTGTTGAAGGTGGCCCTCTTCATCCCCGGTTCCTGAAGTTCTGGATACTTGGGTGGGTTGAGGTCCAGTTCAGGGAGTTTAAATGTGATTCCTCTGGGAGCCTTTTCAAAACCACCATAAGGAGTGGCGACCCTGTAATATAAATTATACTGTGAATATACTCCATACCACAGGTGTCAAACATGTGGCCCGGGGACCAAATCCGGCCCGCTAAAGGGTCCAGTTCAGCTCTTAGGATGAATTTGTGAAATTTTAAAACCTCACGGCGATATTAACAATCCTTTTAGTTTAGTTTTAGTCAATCTCAAGTGGGCGGGGCCAGTAGAATACGATCATAATAACATCTAAATAATTCCAACAATAACTCCAAATTTTTTCTCTTTGTAAATGTAAACAGTTTCACGTATTTACGCTAAAACAAAGTATAATTTTGCAAAAAAAATGTGAATAATGTGAAGAAATACCAACAACCTGAAATGTAAATGCAATTTTGCCAATATTCTGCCTGTTATTAAATGTTTTGTGTGTTTGTAGATCCACTGTGGTCTGTAAGTTATAATGTACATGTGTAAATGTTAAACTGAGACATAATATTGCTAAAAATTACACTTATTTTTTTCAGTTTCTTCATGTTATTTACATTGTTTGAAAGGATAGTTTGTAGATGTAAATATTTTCATAATGTAAATGTACTTTTTTCACTCTAAAACATAGAGAAAAGGTTGGAGTAGGCATTATTTATATAGTATTATGTTATTATTTTACTGGTTTGGCCCACTGCAGATCAAATTTAGCTGAATGTGGCTCCTGAACTAAAATGCTCTATACTTTCTCACACTCTGCACTAAAACAGTGTGTGATGATAGTTGTTTTCTCACCGGTTAAAGCATTTGTACTCTGGAAGATCTGGTCGGGCGTCAGGTGCAGAAATTTGCAGTTTGAGGGTTTCAGCAAGGTCAGGGTCACGGAGGATGGCCTCCTCCCACGGGGAGTGGTAAGCTTTACCCATAGTTGTGGTGTTATCTGCTGTCGTATCTGTGATGTAAACAAAAGGGATTATATTACAGTTAGATTTTGTGAAAAGGGAAATATTGTGATAATTGTGACCAACATTGGGATTTCAGTCTAAGTTAAAAAACAAACAAACACACATATATATATATATAGATATATAAACAAGTAAATAGAAGCAAAAGTAGCATAAAAAATGTGTTTTGTGACTTATTCTGTTCATTGTCACTGAATTAAACACAAAACAACTAACATGTTTATTTTTATATATATATATATATATATCAACTCTAGATCCACCGATATCACAACATTTAAATTGCAGCCTTTTACGGTTCTAAATTTTCACTGGCTAAGATAATTAATATTTGATTAATTAAGAAAAAAGTGAGATAACAGGCCTCATACAGGTACAACTCAAATGATCACATTTGTTCTTTATTGTCACATAAAAACAGATTATGAGAGATTATAAGGAGAATGTGCTGTTTGCTTTTTTTTTTTTTCATACTTTTCTTTCAGGAAGATGATTTATGGGGGAGTGTAGACCTGTTGAAAGAAATGTGTGTAACTTTAACCTGAATTTTTCACTAAATGCTTGTGTACTTTAGTAGCTTCTGCAGTTGCAGCTTCATCTTTATGTGGACCATTTTGTATAGTTTTCTGAAGCTACAAACGTTTGCTGAATCGGCCGGGACACAAAACTTCATCAGATCAGATCCATTCTTGCATGAGGCTCCATGTGTAACGGATTGTCTTAACTTCTGAAAAAATAGTGTAGAGTCAAGGGTTTTGCAATGAGGGGTTAAAACAAAGCCGGGTTTTCAGGGTTTTTTTTCTGCCCTTTTTTGTGAGGCTAAGGTTTTAGAGTGGATAGGATTATGAATAGAGACAGTGCTTAGAGAACACTTAACACAGGCAGACTGAGTTGTCCATCATTACATTCTGGGACCTTAAAATAGCACATACTTCAAGCGTGCTCTCATCATATAATATGTCGACAGAGGATGACACCCTTCAGCAGCATTTCAGACTAAAGAGAGAGCTCTTTTAGTTATGTAAATTAAGTAAATCATGAAAGGGGCACTTTTATTAGTTAGAAACGATGCAAAAATATGTTGTTATTTTTTTCGTTAGACAAAAGCTAGCTTTATCTCTGACAATCTTGCACATTTAACATCCCACTTATCTCAGTATCACAGTTTTGCACATGTTGTAAGCCATTTACCTCTGACAGTTTGCACAATTACGAGATATTGCACATTTATGTAAATATATATATTACTCTTAGTAGTTGCTGATATGGATTTTTTTAATGGTTTTTCTTTTGCATATAATTTTTTGAATGCCACTTTGTTCTGTTTGTTTTAATTTCCTAGTTAAATTATTCTATTTAGATTTTTATACTTTTATACTTATCTTAAATTCTAGTGGCCATTCAGTGTGGGCAGCAGAGATTTTCATTGTACAGGGAAACCTGTTTCTTTACTGTACACATGACAATAAAACGCTTTAAATCCTTTGACGCAGTTGTTATGATTGCATGGTACCATTTGTCATTAATGGCAGCAGTGACAGGATTACATAACCAGTATATTTCAGTATAGCTATTATTTGCCTGCACAGCACAACAGCTTATTTTAACATAATGGAACCAGGTTGTTAGTAGAAGAAATGGAAAATATTAGTAAATGTAGTCACCAAGATGTTCTATTATTGATGTTTTTTACACATTAAGAGTGTTTTTTTTTTTTTTACTCCATTCATTTTTATAAGTAAATGTCATAAATGTTTTTGTTTTTAGTTGACTCACATATTATACCAAACAACAGAATTACCTGAAGCAGTGTTTTCTGGATTTGCAGAATCTTCAGTTGGTTCCCCCACTTTAATCTCAACTGTGTCTGTATTCACAGTTAAAATATCATTCTGCAAAAGAGAAGAAAAACAGCATATTGGTCTATTTTTACTGCATCACTCCTTTATATCCATGTCTTCCACACACACTAAGACACATGTGCACACAGATTCTTGTAACTGCGCTGCACACTCCTATCAAGAGGCACTGATAAACACTGGAGCAGCTCCTCAGCAGAGCGCCCGAGCAGGCTCTGATTTTGGCTGGAGGATGCAACAGGCACGAGGCACATGTCTCTGTTATCATTCATGTGTTCTAACACTTTTTTTTTTTTTTTTTTTGGAGCATATTTCCTGATAAACACGCTCAATGAGGAACGCACAGACAAGTTTTTCCAATTTTCAAGCAGACAACTGAGAACAACATTAAACACAAGCGTATAAGTTGATAAAAATCTCCACATACTCACATTTAACTGTGCGTTTGCCTCATTTTGGATACTTTCAAACGTGTATTTCTCTGATCTTCTCTGACGCATTTTGAAAAGCCGTGAACCTCTGTTGGAAAGCAATGATAACTCCTCCAACATAATGTCCTTGGGAGTGCTGAGTTTCTTTCCAAGATCCATGACGACCCCTGTAGAAAAAATAAACACTCTATATGAAGTAAAGCTTTAGACAAACAGCTTTTACAAGTAGCACCATAAATTAAAACATGTGAATTGGATAACGCTACCATGATGAATATTCTTAATATAGGAACATGTTCAAGTTCATGTGGATTAATCTGACTCTGGTTTAAACCTTAAAGGGCTGGAGCGACGTCAATATCATTTTAACCTCTGAATGATCCTAAGATGAAACTGGCTTTTGCTTGAATTGTAATTGTAATTATTTTTCTGTTCTCTTTGTTCTTTTTAATGTGAAGCGTCTTTGAGTGTCCAAAAAAGCGCTATATAAGTTTGATGTATTATTATTATTATCATTATTATTATTAAGATGGCATTAAAGGTGATACAAAATTCATACTTTTCATGTTTCTAAACCCTGCAATGGAAAATGAGTTATCACAGTACTTGAGTGTTAGTTTTGGAAGTACATGATGCTTCCTCATCCATGACCACAGACGGAATGTACCCCAGCTGTCACAGACCTTCACATTATCCAAAGAGCCACACAGTTGGCCCGCACAACCTCCCTCCCCTCTCACACCCATCCGCCCAGAAATAGACGTTTCAAAGGCACAACGACAAAGGATTAGTCACCATAGGTAGTAAATCATTCCATTAGCTTATTTATGGTAAGTGTTGGAGAGTAGCCCTGACATTTTGAACCCAGATCAGAATGGACATTGTCTTGTAGCGATGTGTTGGTCCGCTGAGTCTCAGATCCGTATCATACCATTGGTACCATGGACCTCTCGGCAAATAGCTGCTGCACGCTTCTTCCTCTCTCCAGTTGGCATTGTACAGAATTGTGACATTGTGGTTTTGGCTTTGCAGAGCTCTGGAGTACTGGAAACACATACAGGACACAGGATGTAGCTTTTTTTTGGGGGGTGGGGTGGGGGGGGGGGGGGTCAATTCATAAAGGATTGTGTGATTATCAGATCATCAGTGCAGTACAGACTCACTGACTTTGGTGTTTTGCAGAAGTGCGACGTTGTTTCAGCTATTTTAAAAGACTAAAAAATAAATCTGGAGGTTTTTTTATCACTGTAATAAAAATGAGACTATTTAAAGATGACAAGGACAGTAAAAAAAAAAAAACACAGTGACTTTTTGATAATTACTGTTTTCGCTCCGATTGGGTGGCATTGTGTTACACAAATCTGCTGTTGCGTCTCTGTGGAGGTTATGTTTTAGTCTCAAGGACCCCTTGCACTTGTTTTGGGACTATATAAATATGAATCCTAAATCTGTCCTCACCACTCATCCAATTGTTCAGCATGTTGCAAATGTCAGCGACACGATAAATCACCCTGAGTAAAAGTCAAATGTGAATATTGCGTTCTAAATTTTTTTATCTGTAACTAGACACAATAATTACTGAGTAGCTGAAGAAGAGCTGAAAATAGTTTACAAAATAACATCACAAAAGCCAATGTAATCCCACATATTTTTTTTTTTTTTTTTTGTCATATGGAGGAAAATGATACCAGATGGTGTGATTCTAAATATATATATATTTTAACAAGTCTTAAATGTTCAATATCATACTTATGCCCATCTGTTGCTGAAATCTGCATCTGCGATATATGGATAAATGAATATCTTTGCAAATAACAAGAAAACAAAACAACAACAGAGGGAATAGGAGTTAAATAAATATTATATAAACAGATTTTGTTAATTTTACATATTAAGAAGTAATGAAAACGTTGTTATGATTTGATGCAGGAGAGATTAGTGCAGTGATGACTTACAAGTTCTAATGTAATATCAGTATAGTTTTAATTGAAAAAAAAAAAAAAAAAAAAGCACACTCTGGTCCATACCTGTTGTTCTGGCCCTTTAGTGCAACCTGTATCCTTGTGGGGAGGCACTGAGGCTCAGGGGTCAACCTACAGTAGGTAGTTTGATCTTCCCTGATCTTCACACTCCCGGACACTAAAGCCAAACTGTGAGTGTGTCTCTGTGTCTGTTGTGAATGGAATGCAGCTTACATCAATAGGCTAAATTTAACCTGCCAAACACTCAAAACCACTCAAACACCATGGGGCAAAGAAAGCGACCGGAGAGAGAGAGAGAAAGAGAGAGAGAGAGAGGATGGACAACATACTGTTAATGCCTGGTGATGTTCTTTGGGACAAGGACTTCCCTCTGGAGACATATTCCTTTCCCTGTTAATAATTCTTCAGACTCTTTTTTTGGTGGATGTAACATAATGTGTGAATTTAGTTTCGGATAACGTTAACGAAGGAGGCGAAGGAAGTGTATGGTTTAATCTGACAAAATGACGAGTCACCAAAAAGATTTTTATACGCCTTATATCGATGTCATTCCGCTGGCAGCTGAACCTGTCGTCCAAAGAAATACTGTACACTTAATCTACACTGTGAATTGAAGAGCTAAAAAAGAAATATATTGTTGAAACATGAGAAAAGTGACTGCGTGCCTTTTAGATCCAGAGTGTAATCTGATGTTAATTCATTACATTTCAAGAACAAATACATGAATACACCAAAACTGGACAGACCTGTTACACTGGTCTACAGTTTTATTTATTCATTTATTTTTAGAAATGATCTGTCGCAGCGATTAAACATCTAAACTGGATAATAATAACTGGAAAACAAATGACACAAGTACGGGTCTGCTGAAGTTTTCAATGTATATGATGATATGTTAATACTAGGACTGTCAAAATGCAGATTAATCCATCGTCATGATTAATCTGATTAAAAACTTTAACCAGTTAACCCAGCGGCAGTGCACAATGACACTAAATGTCTCTGGCAACATATTTGGAGCAGTTTGTCCAAGTAGATTCATAGTGACAGGCAGTAGAAGTAACCGATAAGGATGGAAGCACGTATTAAATTTGAGTGCCCCCCCCCCCCCAAAAAAAAAACAAGATAGAGACCTGTGATTTCTTTTGAATAAAACTCATTGTGTGGGTGATTGTCAAAATTTCACACTTTGACCCAGCATTTTTGACTTAATTTGACTTTATTAAACTCTGCCAAGGTTGAGTCACTAACAAGTACTTTTATTCTGGAGGTATTTTACTTGTAAACCAATGTTATTCATTCAAAAAATGCTCCTGATCGTGTAATACAAGATAAAGAAATGTTTAAAAAAGAAAGAAAGACCATTTTTCTTGGTGCTGTAGCCTTTGCACAACTGTACAAAAACTAATATTATAATCTCCCAGTTGGATGTAATTATTATAATACTAATTTTGCATTTCATAAAGCCGCCATTCCCTAAGGAAAAAAAAAAAATCAACATTTTTATTGATTTTCAAAAGTTTATTTTACGTTTGTGTCAGGAATGTGAAAAATACAAACTTTGATTGAAGAAAACAGTCAAACACATGCCATCATTTGTAGAAACAATTACAGTAGTCACATAAAAAAAAAAAGAAAGGAACAGAAAGGTCTGTTGGCACTTGTGTGATTATATGATTCCATGCATCTTTTTTTTTTATTATTTAAATACAGAAATCTATACTGTACAATCATTCCTAAAAGGTAATATTTTAAAAACCATGTGATGTAATGTTCACACTTCCTTTATTACTTTAACCTTATGTAGCTTCTTCACAAATAAACTGATGGATGTTTCATCACTGTTAAAATCACTCCAAAATTTGCAGGACATATATATATATTTTTACCTATTTACTTGCTATTAAACCGCCACTGCAATACAGTACAAATAAGACAAAATGCAGACTGGTGCAAGATAAATAGCTTCAGAAATTCACTGTGAGAAATCAGAAAGTGTCTAAACTGTGATGGTGAATAGAGAAGAGAAAAAACCTCTTGGATAGTGCCTGATAGTTTAACAAGCCAACATTTACAGAATTATGAATAGTTCAGAGAGCAACAACACTCAACTCAATTAATCCACAAAACATGTCTTTCATAACATCCAGATATGCCGCTTATGTAAGAGGAGCTACCACACATTCAGTTGAACTTGCTTAGCACATTGCAAACTGTCGTTATTAAAACTTACTCGTCTGACGTTCTGGAATAATCACAGGCATATTAAACCCCTTCAACACTAAAATATCCCATTTATGCGCGATGCAACACAAAAGCTACGTTAAATAGTTTTGCTTTCAAACCAAGCGATCACTCATAGTACATCACAACTCATTCTATTTTTCAACTCACCCCTAACCGTCTTAATATTAGCATACTTTTTACTTTTCTGACATCACCACGTACATTTCTCTGACTCCATCTCAGCAGTATTCACCTCTGTGAACTGCGCTATACAAAGGAGAGTACATTGTTGGACTGGAGCCTTGTACTATGTATCCGAGGCTTGCTCTGCTGGCAGGCCTTAGAGGTTGGGCAGGTCTAAAAGGAGGCCCATAGAAGGCCGGTTTCTCAGGTGAAAATGTCCTGCTCATGGATGGGGACTGAAAAGCCGGGGCTGCATGATAATGACCCTTAGTGACAGGTGCAGGATCAAGAGACACCCTGCGCTTCCATTCATCTGGAGGCTCTGGCAGAGACCTGCGGTGCCCTGCGGCTTTGACACTAGAGGCAACAGATGATGGGAGACTGTGGAACACAAAGGCTCCATCCACTGAACCAACGGGGCTCTTGGATGCTGCCTCCCATGGCGTTGGTGGCTTGTAGGCTTTTTCTCGAAAGGATGCTTGCCTCTGCATTGGTAAACCCGATGGCTGGGCTCCAGATGCGCTCAACGGTGACAGCAGTCCAGGAGAAGGCATTGAATTGAGCCGCCTGGGCAGACTCAGAGAGCGGCTTCGGCCAAATCCCTGAGAGAAAAGCACATGGAGTATTCAGTGACAGGTTTGACTGCAGCGTTTCAGACTTTGCTGCCACCCTCTGGCTACATGCAAGGTTAAAAAAATATATATATTACATTAAAAATTAAGACTTAAAAATAGACAAAATGCCAAAAGAATTGTAATTTTGCTTACCTGCTTCTTGTTCAAGAGACAGAAGATAAGTGGGAACATTACTACATTACATACATTGAAACATAAAGGGGGAAATTCCTGAGCTTGTTTTGTTCCAAAGGGGAATCCATCCTACATATA
>JAPSES010000104.1:6783571-6816402 GCA_029822895.1 Maxillicosta whitleyi
AAGATTTTCAGCCCGTGCATCACAAATCCCAGCAGTTTTAAAACCCTGCAACAGCTCTGAGTTTGCCCCCCCCCTCAATGTTTAACCCAAAGTTACGCCCTTGGCAGGAGTTTATATCACTTCATATTTAATTCTGTTCTTCTCCCAGATATGTCTGCGATCAGAACAGTCGTAGCAATAATTGGAAAAGGGTTTTCAGCGGCCTCCTTTACAACTGTTGTACTGTACAGCGCTGAGCTCTATCCCACTGTAGTAAGGTAACAATGCATGTCCAACCTTTAATGTTGTCTGTCCAAACACTTGCTTATAACACAGTTCAAACACAGGACATTGATTTGTCATTATACTTTGGTAAAAACCAATCTTAGGATGTAACAAGACCAATATATGATGAAGTGTTCCGTGTACTTACAAATGTCTTTTCCTGCTCTTAGGCAGAATGGTATGGGCTACAACTCCTTCATGGCTCGACTGGGCGTATCTCTGGCTCCTTTGATCCTGTTGCTTGAAGATGTCTGGGGACACTTGCCCCAGGTCATCCTGTGCTGTGTTGCAGTACTGGGAGGGTTGGTGGTGAGGACTCTGCCGGAGACACGCAACAGGTGCCTCCCAGAGACCATCGAAGATATTGAACAGCAGCAGTCGTAAATACCATCAGTGGCATGAGCACGTAACCAGTTATGCCAAGTTATATTTAGGAAAACCTGCAGTAAACCTATGTCAGTAAGTCCAGTCTGCTGGGTGTAATCTTACAAAAAGGTTGTTACAAGGACATGTTAATTTGGAGGACATCCAAGTAAACTGTTCTGATAAATATTTTCATTGTAAGTGCTAAAAAGCTGATTGTGTCCATGATTAAACCATATTATTTGTCAATTATGAATCTGTATTTATGCTGTATCACAATGTGCTGGACTTCCTAAAGCAGGGGGGTCAAACTCTTGCTTGTTTTGGATATTTCCCCCTCTTCCATCACATCTGGAAACCTTTACGTCATTATCAAGCTTTATTGGCAAGAATCTAGTGATATGATATATTACGATATATCATCATAGTGTTAAAAAGGCATTTTTCTTAGTTTTGTTTGAAGATTATTTCCTAGATTTACATTACACAAGATATTTGCACAAATACTAAACACATTTGTATTTGATAACAGGATCTAAAGTTATATCACTAAACTTTCCTCTGTAAAAATGCAAACCTTAAATTATGTTTTACAGACTTTACAGTTTAACACCCTGCTCAAATGTTCATATTCTATTATTTCATAACATCATCACATTATTTTTGTGCAATCTCAAGAAAGCAACTATAACATCTGCCTCTTTACGATGCTTCAAATAACCATCATTTATTAGAAATGTTGAATAGAAACAAAGAGAAAAACAAATAAGGAACCTGAATAAATACCTGAAAAATATCGATACAGTATCGCGAAATGAAATATTACAATATAATGCTTATATTTTCTTACACCCCTAATGATGAGCTGATCATCATCAACCTCTCTTTTGGAAGATGGAAAGATCTAAAACATGCAGGATACCAGGTCTCAAGGACCAGTTTGACACCTGTGTCCTAAGGATGCATGGACCTTTGGACTGCATCAAACTGTTGGTTGAGAATGTCTAAAAGAGGGCAAAAAATGACTGACTTCTATCCTAAATACTTATTAATGAGAAGCCATTCTCTTATAAATGTATAACTGGATAAAAAAAAAAAAAAAGTTCCTTTTACCTGTACCATAAATACCAAAATAACAATTTCAAAATGAAAATCAGACAAACTTAATTAGAGACCAAACTACTATGAGGTATTAGTCAATATATACACATGGGAATTCAACAAGTCAAAGTAGTCAAAGCTCCTTTATTAAAGAAACAAAGCAAGCACAAATCTGTTCGACTCAGCAATCCCCTAAAGGAAAGTCAACCACATCTCAATGACGTGTTTCTGATCTTCCTCTTGAAAATTTTTTATGGCCAGATCTACTATATGGAGTCCATAGTATTTCAGCTGGCATTACACATAATTACAGAATGAACATTTATGGGAAAAAAAAAACAAAAAAAAAAAAAACAAAATATAAAAATCAAGTTGCTGAATTTGAAACATTAAGATACAATGATACACAAAGATCTAAAACTATGGTACGTTGTTATTTTCCAGGACACTTCAGGGCTATTGTTCAGTATTGAGAATACTCTTTGCTCTCTAGTTTGGCAATGATTCGCTCCAGCTGTCTTTTAGCTTCACATTGTGGGAAGTTACTCATTTCATAGTACTGTGGTGCGATCTTCACCAACCTGTAACAGAGCAGAGAACAACATGAAGATGATACTGTATTATTTGGAGCAGCATTTCTCAAAATGTAAACCTCTGCCAACATACCACTCTGGTTTGATGTCTGTGCAAGTGCGGATGTAGTTCTTGGTAGTGAGCACAAACTCATTGTAGAGCACCCACTCAGGCTTGTGGTCTAGAACTGTAGATGGGTGCAGTTGGACCACTTGGTTGTCTTTGACTGTGAGGTAATGACCTGTACGTTCCAAATGAGCCACCTGTGAAGAAAGTGATCAAATCTGAATGACTGAAAACACAAGCTGAAATTATTTAACAATAAAATGGAGTCACTTGACTCTGGACCAAATAGGACTGTGTGAGATTACCTGAACTGCAACAAAGACTTTAAAAAAAGCTTTAAAGAATGTGATATTAATCTTTATAGCTCTTTGTCCAACTCCTGAGATGATCGAATTTCGTGCTCTACTTCTCTTAATTAATACAAATGGGTCTTAAGTCAAGTAGAAAGGTCATGATGAATAATAGCCTCCAATCATGTATCTGGTCAATAACATCAGCGATAAATCAACTGGTCTCTCTCTGTGTGTGTGTGTGTGTTTACCTGCATGAAGAAGCCAGTGCAGAGTGCTCTGCGAATGTTGATGTAGTAATCTCTGCTAGTAAACTCTGTACTGCGGCGGGGCAGGTTGAAACGGTCCATGATCCTTGACAGCTGTTGTCGCACGTTGTCAGCAGACATCAGGGAGCGGTAGTTGACAAAGTTATCATAGCACCACTGGTTAGACTCATGGTCTGGAGGGGGAAAAATTATTCAAAGTGTTGGGTCAGTAGATTCTCAAAATTGACAAACAAGTCTGAAAATGTATGAATGTTTCTGTGATTTATCATGCAAAAACGAGGAAACTGTGTAGAAATAAAAACCGACACTCACTTTGTTTGAAGGCATGGTAGACATTGAGCAGCGTCAGGTGGTCTCCGTCGATGTGAGCAAACCTCATCTTGGACTCGTCTGCTGCCTTCTTAGCCTCCGTGGGGCGGACAAAACACTGTGGGACTAAACAAGGTTGGTATGGGCCCCAACAAAGCCGCCCATAGGGATGAGTCAAACATTCATAGAAAAATGGAGCAAAGCCTATGATGCTAGGGCACTGGACACAGCGTTGGGACAGGGCAGGACCACAAGCTCTATCAAATGGGGCTGCAGGCTTTTCTCATGGTCTTTCCCAACTGTATTGCCTATTATCTCGTAGAGGGGAGGGGTCATTTAACCCCATCTGTAAAACAAGAGTTTTCACACAACTATAGTGTTAGCGACACCAGCAATGTGCAACTTGTCAATACTCAGGATTTTAACTTAAAAAAGTCTCCAGCAATGAGGCCTTTTTGAAAGAGCAGAAGATAAGTGTTCTAGTTAAAATATGAACAGTAACAGCAAATACTAAAGTAATTTATGCATCTTTACTATGAAAGAAATCAGTGAAAAATGGCAAGAAAACATTTCTGTGGTGCCTGCCCTATCCATCTGCTTTGGTGATGAAAAAAGCTCACTCACTGGTCGAAAAAATAAATAAATAAATGAATAAATAACAAGTAAAGCTATATAGAAATAAGAGCATTGAGAAGTTACTTTGTGCATGAATAAGGCCTTGCTGATACAGATATTAAAGACCACAATGGGCTTCCAGAATCATGGATGTGTTGTGAGAACCAGGGAATCATAAAGATTAATAAGACACACTATACTAGGGATGTCAGAAGAAACAATACTTATGATACCATCTGATACTCTGATGAAAAAAGAACCATCAATACAATTTTTTTTTAAAAGAATTGATACCATTGGTAGGCTATTACTCTTCCGGAATTGATGTGGGTGGTATGCACCGATAGTACACAACAGGTATAGCAAGTCATGAAAAAACGGCAACAGCTAAAGCTCAAACTTGACTAAAGGACAAAAAAAGTCCAAAAGTCAAGTGTGAAAGTATTTCAGATAGATGACCACAATGTGGTTATTGACACGCATAAGCCACTGTGTAAACACTGCAAAATTTAAAAGGAAGGCCGCAAAACCACAAACCTAGCAAAGCACCCTCGAGACAGACACTCAGATCTGTTTAAAGAATTCAAGGTGAGCTCCATTATTCAGTGTTTAACCTTTGACCTGCGGTACCATCAGGGCTCGACATTGGCACTGGTCAGATGGTCTACCACACGTTTTACAGCCTGGCCCATTCGGACCACTAACAATACGAAATGTTGACAACAACAGACTACACAAGCGGACACTAACAGGTGGACTGCGGTCCAGGTCTGGACCCAGAAGTCACCTCACATGGACCTGGACTTACAGTGGTAAACCACTTCTAATTTAACAAGTGTAGCTGACAGTAGAGTAGAAGAGGAAAAACACAGAGTAATTGCATGTATGTAGAGTCATCCCACGCGATACCACTCTGTCAATCACATCTGTGCTTTCAAAACAGTAAACAGTGACTTACAGCACAGACAGTTGAGCTAGAGGCAATATATATAATGTATTTATATAATATTGTTAATATAATAATAATTTAATATATTGTTTAGTATAATATAATATTGTTATATTACTATTAAAAATAAAAAGTATTTCTTGTTCAAGTTTATGGGTTCTTATGATTTGGTATTGAGTACTTTTAGTGGTATCTGTATCAATTCCTGAATTTTGGTATTGTGACATCCCTACAGTATACATCTATTTCTATGTTTTTAAAAAGGGGAGGAATGAAAAACCTCTATTCCAAGCATCCAGTTCTGTCTTTTGGTTGTAAATTTTAAATAATTTTTTTTCCATCTTAGTTCTTTGTCCAATAATAATGGGGCTCACTTATGATGTAGTGCAAAATTTTTCCATTTGGTTGAAAGAGTATGCATTTCAAAGTGTCAATTAAATATTGACACATAATATCTCACACTATACATGTATCCACTTGACTAAATTCTAAATTATGTCCTTATATTCAACAATTATGATCTTAACTGAGTTAATCATACAAGATCAAACACTCCAAGTATAAGAAAACATCAAAACTTCTAATATATATGCAGCTAAGTGTTCTCAAAATGTTCCTGAGCACACGTGAACCATGTAGAATACTCTAGAAAAGAATTTTTTAGTGTGGGGCACATTATCCTTATTTGTGAGAGAGCTGGCTTAGAGAAAGCAAGGAAGATGTCAGCCCAGTCCTGGGCATTACCTGACAGCATGGCAGTAATGGAAAGGATTTCATTCGAGCAGTTAAACTCGCAGCTGGCAATGACCATCTTAGCCAGCTGGGGGTCCAAAGGAAACTCGGCCATCATGGAGCCCAGCTCCGTCAGGTCACCGTCATCATTAAGAGCTGCCAGATAATTCAACAGCTCCAGGGCCCTCATCAATGTCTCAGGAGCTGATGAGAGAGGAAAAGGTTCAGCAAGTCTGAGGGTTGAGTTTAACATAAATTAAATGACAGGACAATTTGCAGCGACTCACCAGGTGGATCCATGAAGTCAAAGTGAACAAGGTCATCAATACCCAGCTTTTTCAACTGCAGCACAACAGACCCCAAGTTGGACCGAAGAATCTCAGGGTATGTGTTATCCTGAAGTAAAAGTATTAAGGGTGTTAATCAGTGCAGAATACAATTTTGCAAACAAACAAAAGATACTGGCTAATATATCCATGTCCATTTACCTGCATCTCTGTTTTGTAGGCCTTCTCTGTATAAAGGCGGAAACATTTCCCTGGCCGTGTTCTGCCGGCTCGTCCTGCCCTCTGCTGGGCAGAAGCTTTACTGATGGCTGTGACCAGCAGTGACTCCACTCTGATACGAGGATTGTACACCTGAATAGATATTTAAAAACAAATTTGAGATACCCTGTATTGAATATTATGAGGCAAAACATCACTGCTGTACCACCACCGCTAAATAAAAACATCTTTGAATTAATAGAAGGTTTCGAAAATCATACAGACCAACACATCAGCAGTAGGTTTCACAAACATTCAATATAAAAGCATGCAGCAAAATATTGCCTACCTTTTGTTTGGCAAAACCTGGATCAATGACAAATACAACACCATCAATTGTCAGCGAGGTCTCAGCAATGTTTGTTGATACCACAACCTGAAGAAAGAGAAAAGTGCATCATGTAAAGACACCAAAGAGCAGTCTTTTCAGTTGGTCATTTTGCAGATGTATGCATGTAACAGGAAAATAAAAAACAAACCTTTCTTCCTATTGCACCATTGGGTTTCCTTGGAGGTGGTGGCTCAAAGATCCTTTGCTGCTGCTGTGGCGGCAATGTGGAATACAGTGGAATGATTTTTATGTCCCCAACCTCAGGTCCAAGATCATCTACTTCACGCTTAATCCGTTTGCAGGCTTCATCAATTTCCTTTACAAAAAAAGAAGGGGGGGGGGGGGCACATTTTGTTTTGCTTTAGAGTAGAAAAACCACAAAATAATATGTGGAATTAAGGCTTGTAACGGTAACAGTAGCAGTAATAGAATGCTTACCTCTTGTCCAGTGAGAAAGAGAAGGCAGTCACCTTCATCTTCCTCACACATATGAATCTGGATGACAGTGCGGATAGCTGCCTCAAGATAGTCTCTCTCTGGTTCAGGTGTGTAGAAGATCTCTACAGGGTGTGTACGTCCAGGAATTGTCAGCAGAGGGCAATTGTCAAAGTACACCTGGAACTTGCCAGCATCCAGCGTGGCACTCATAACAATAACCTGTCAAAACAAAGATGAAGTCTTCATTTAGATAGTCTGGGAGGCTATTCCACAATTATACCCGATTTCATACATGCATGTTCCATTACAACAGTCATCAAAGCTTGAATCATAACAACAAATGTATTCCATCTAACACAAATATACGAATTGATTACTGCGCTTCAGGACACTTAGTTCATAACTTTAGTAACACACCATTATTGAATTTATTGAAACCATTCCTCTAAACCAGTTAGATTGAAACAAAACATTACTAGAATAGAAAAGGTAAAAATTTATCCATTTATTAATAATAAGCAAATACCTTCAGATCTGATCGCTGACGCACCACCTCCTTAAGGACTCCCATCAGGATGTCTGTGGCCAAAGTTCGCTCGTGGGCCTCGTCCAGAATGATCACTCCATAACGCTCCAACAATGGGTCATTCATCGCCTCTCTTAGTAGCATACCGTCTGTCATGTACCTAAAGATATAACACGTTATATTAGAGTGACATAATTTAACCAATACAGAATTACTGTATCCCTATGAAAAGCAGTTACTGTGCATCAGCCAACTTTATTTACTTACTTCAGTATAGTCTTGGCAGAGCTACAGTCCTCAAATCGAATAGAATATCCCA
Source organism: Maxillicosta whitleyi (assembly GCA_029822895.1). NCBI lineage: Eukaryota > Metazoa > Chordata > Actinopteri > Perciformes > Neosebastidae > Maxillicosta > Maxillicosta whitleyi. The sequence goes on from JAPSES010000104.1 coordinate 6,791,262, forward strand.
CTTCCTGTCCAAGCATCACATCCATTTCATCAGCCACCCTTTGAGCCACACTCATGGCTGCCACTCTTCTGGGCTGAGTACAGGCGACCGCCCGCTTAGGTCCAGGCAAACCTCTCACCATGTCCACACACCATTGGGGAATCTGGAGATTGAACAGATGGAAAACAAGGGTTACAAAAAATTCAGGAAAAAAAACCCCACCTTTGTACAAATGAGATAAGTGAATATTACAAATATTGCAAAAGAACTAAGTGTCTACAACATGAAATAATTGACCTGTGTTGTCTTCCCGGAGCCTGTTTCTCCAACAAGGACAAAGCTCTGATGGCGTGTGATGATGTCGGTGAAGCTTTCTTTGTACTCCCACACTGGAAGCTGTAACCTCTTCTTCAGGATCTCGTAGTAACGTGGCGTGTGTGGCAGGTTGGTGAACGGATTAATCTGCTGGTGCACGGCCATCTGTTTGAGGGGAGGCATGCTTATACCAGCAGTGCTGTTAGAGGGGGCACTAGAAGGCTTTAGGTCTCTATCTCGATCTCTGTCCCTGTCCCGATCCCTATCTCGGTCCCTGTCCCTGGAGCGATCCTCACGGTCTCTGTCACGGTCCCGGTCTCTCCTGTAACCATGGAAACAGTACATCGTTATAGCCACTTCAAAAATGATGCCAATTTCTAAGCAAATATCCCACCAAAAAAATGTGCAATAGTTTTTTTCCTTATTAGAAACAATTTACCATTGAACTTAACATCCAAGTTTAAATAATGAATACCCATAAACATCCCCCAAACAAGGGCTGGCCAAATGAAGGTTAACATCGAGATAAACAAATAACATTAAAAATCACCTTTAAAAGACATATATTTTGAAAGTACATTACTTGTAGTGACCAGCACAAGTTTCATTTTTAAGAAAAATGTTTGAAAAAATACTTAGATGGCATTATATGCTGCGAAAATTTATGTCTGCATTCTTGGTCCATCAGTGCAATTCAAAGCATAACATTGATCCTCATCTATTGGACCTACATTATAGTTATGATCAGTTGGAAGGTCAATTTAAAAAAATGTTGCTACTCAATTTACAGTAGTTATAGCTAAATATCTAATAAACTGATATAAATGCATATTAAACTGTATTAAATTAGTTAACTACAGTATTTGACTTTGTAGATATTATATATACACAACATATAATTAATAAATATGCCGAATAAACAATTGAAACTTGTAATTATTCTCCCCTGTCCATCTGTTACTATTGCTATTTTTTGCCCTTATATGTTGAAAAAATACAAACTCTTTATTGTTTTGTAAAATAGACAACCTAGAGGGGGCAACCATAAAGATTTAACTGTTTTATAGCAGTTGATAATGCAAATTATGCAGGTTTTATATAATGGTCGAAAACAGATTTTAATTTCTGTCCATCTGTTAGCGAGGCATTTTTACTAGGCTATTTTTTAGCCAGAAAATTTTCATTTGCACTTCTAAAAGTCATCATTATTCCATGCAAAATTAAGTATCATTCATCTTTCAGCCATAGTTATAAAAGGACAAACAATAAAGCAGTAAGGCTATCCATCTGTTATGGCTTGGCCAGCCCCAACAATTAATCATCACACCACTTTTAAAACTATAATCTGAAAATCTGATTGTCAAGCACCTGGGTAACTTTTCATTTTTTAATAGTAATTACCGGACAGTATTAGTGCCAAGTTCTCCCAATCTAAATTGCTGACTGACCTTATCTTATGCAGTAACTACAAAAAAATAAAGCTACCCTTGTTTATTCACCTGAATTGAAACAAATGCAGAAATGTCACTTAGCTAATGTTACATGATTATAATGTCATGTATTAATGACACGTTTTCTAATTGCAACAGTGAGGTCTCTGGGCTTTCTGTGTTACATTGTAAATAAGTGCATGTTTTTGACCTTTCCAACTGTTATCTAATACGAACACCTCCGACCCTAACTCTACACCTTGGCGTATGGATGATGTTCGAGGGTAACGGACGTAACTGATTCATTTAACTGTACTTGCAAATGAGCGCTTGCATTTTTCTCCCTACTCTCTGAATTAACCGTGTAACAGACCAAGCCATTATCGTTGCCCTAATTAATAAGTAATTTCTGGCCAACCAAGTTACAGTAAAATAGCACAGTATTGTAAAAATTCGATAAAAGGCGTGCACAAATGTATCAATGACAATAACATCGTGTTAGGTTACGTTGTCTAAATCTAAAGTTTCGATTAATTAATGACTTCTACGATAAGGACTCTGTTTATCCATAATGGTTTGACTTGGCAATTCTTTGTTTACGCCCAACACAAACTGACTTAAGATTTGTCAATTTTTTGTATCCAAAATTAGCCTATGCTATGAAGCTAAGATTGCTAGCAATTTGCTAAGTAGCCGTTAGCTACAGACAGACACACGTGCCACAATGGAGAAGGCTTCATCTGTTAGCTAAAGCCGCCTTCACTAGCTTCACAGTCTGTGCTAGTTCCATCAACTTTGCCACCGCTTAATAGCAATATACAACACTTTAAACATCACCAATAATAACAACATCTAAAATGACACCACAGCAGCCGCAGTTGTAATGTTTTGGTCCTCATAATACATCCATGGTGGCTATTAGCCAACTTAACTAGCATCGGCTAACAGTTAGCTAGTACCTAATTGGTTAAAGCAGACATGTTAACTGCAGGGCACGACTTACCCCTCGGATCTCTTCTTACTAGAGGAATAGTCATCGCCCAAATCTAGACGATGTCTTTTGGACATCTTTGGAAAGAAAATGTAGCTTATATGAAGAACAGCTAACGCAAACTGCCGGGCAGAATGCAACTAAGTTGGGTTCCTGATTCCTGCGATTGTATGTTTTTCTCTTTTTAAAATTTGTATCGCGGCTGATACTGAACCACATTATCGCCACCTGCTGGATTGGAGACCAAACCCTATCATTCTACAGACAGTTATGCATCTTTAAATGCATCTTTAAAACACAATATTAGCAATGCTACTGACCCTTAGGGAATTTTGCGCGCATTTTTCATTGTTTCATTCGTAAAATTGGTTGTGTATATGTATATATTTTGCTGTTTCCAGATGAGCTTCTGTCGTGAGTCTAAAATGCATTGTGTAGAAACAAGTGTTTCTCTCATACTGTTAAGAAAAAGCTATATATTTACCATTGCTGCAATCACTCTCGGTAAAGCATAATACTTGCATTTTATTATATCTGAGTGTCAATGTGGTCTTTTGCCTCGGAATTGATCATTTTCACTACTGTCCACCAGATGGCGTTACTCTCCCTTAAGCATTAACCCCAAGAAGAAGGCCTATGAGTTGTAACAATTCAACACAAACATTTACATGTTGAAAATAATTCATATATTCTATGTTTCTTGCATCTAAAAACATGGTTACATCATGACAAAAAAAAGACATTTGAAAGGTCAAAAAGTTTAACAAATCAATGAAGATCAATATTTAGGTCAGATGGAGGTGGAAAAACAGCACAACAAAACTAGAATATATTAGATTATTGTATTTTTTTTTTTTTATCACTACCTTACAAAAAGTGTGTTTTGTGTGCTTAGTGGTATGAGGCTGTGTATTTGAGACTGCATAAAAATAATAATGAAAAAAGAAAATCAGTGTTGCTGCTAATCATTGACACTTTGTAATTGTCTCACTTTGTAATTGTCTGTCAATTAACTGGTTTATGTGCAATAATAACCCATGCAATTATCCACTGTATCCATTTTATCAACCGCGACTACCTCCTGTGATTGAACCACCACATCCATCTGCTAGACTTAGACTTTCTTTATTGTCATTGCACAACAAAACACAGCAGTAAAAAATTGTCAACGAAATGTCGATGCTTGGCTTCGGGGTAAGCAACTTAAGAGTGCAGAACTAGTGCAAATTACGGTCTGTGGATAGTGCAAAAGAAGTAAACCTGCTGTGCACTAAAGATATTTGTATAATTGTAGGCCTATATGTATTTTATATTATATCTTTAATTTCTCACTTGCACTTTTGCACTTTTTTGCATGCACTTTTCACTCTTTTTTGCACCCCTACTGAGTGTTCTCTGAGAACCTGTGACTGTGAATTTCTGTGAGATTAATATAGTATCTTATCTTATCTTATCTCATCTTATCTTAGTTTTTTCATTTGAAAACATTGTGATATCGTGCCAAAAACAAGGGAATAATTTAAAAAAACATATATTTGTTATCAATAATAAGATAAGACATAGGCTACGGTAAATTAAATGAAATAAAGTACAATAAAATATTAATGTATGATATTTTTTATAGCTTGTACTTTTGTGCTCAGCTGGATCACTGTCACTATTAGAAGTATAAAGGTCCCACTTTGGGCTTTACTTAATGTTATATCGTTACCCCTTCCATATTACTAATTACTAATGCCCATATTACTATTTTTTTTTTTTTTTTTTTTTTTGTATATCAACACAATTTTTTTTAAAGTAGGCTATTAGTAGGCTATGTAATCGTATAAATTTATGAATCTTTTTAACAATGATAGAAGTAACACAATAAATGTAATAATAAACGGATCGTGTTTTATCGACACCTAGTATCCTGTATGTTTTACATATTTCCCTCTTCCATCACATCTGGTTCAATAAATGATCAGCTCATCATCCAGCTCTGCAGAAGCCTGATAATGATGTAATAGTTTTCAGGGTTAAAACATGCAGGAAACTGCCCTCCATTTTTTTTGCTTTGCTTGTGTATTTGTATTGTTACATAACCCCTGGCGTATACTTACTGAACTTATCATCCCTCTTTAAATTGTACTTGTATGTTTTCTAATTAAATAAAAAAAAAAAAGAAAAAGAAAAAGAAAGAAAAGAAACTGCCCTCGAGGACCGGAGTTCGATGCACGAGACTGTCTCATCACGTGACCTTTTGCTGTCAGATATATTTTAGGGGTTAAATGAAAGAGGAGGAGTTCGTGCTTCGGGGCTACCTCAAACAAAAGTAGGATCTTTGTAAATAGCATAATTTTACTGAATCTACGAAACTTAAACAGGCATGACTGCGGGGAGAATATACAAATAAAAGGTAAACGTGGCTTCTCACGATAAAAAAAAGATTTTGGAGACTTTCAAGACACACACCCTAGAGTGAGCAACGCCTTCTGAACCGCTTATACAAGACTTTTGTTTTTTAAAAAAAGATTATAACCAGGACCCATTAAAAGTATTAAAACATCTGTTCGGGAGTGAAAAGTTTGGAGTCATCGTTAATTTTGTGATGCTGAATATGCGTCCATACCGGTAAGAAATACATTTCTCACACGTTTGCATGTGTTCTGTGTTTTCTAATGAACATACCTCGACATTAAACCTATTCCAGTTTATATGGCTTATTTTCGACCCTTATGAAGTGTCATGATATTTAGACAAAGCTGTGTTGTGTGCGACAGTGTTAATAATACAGGAGTTAGACATGCGCAATGAGGAATCCTTTGTGGAAAAATACAAAATGAGACTCAGTGTTGAATAACTAATAAAGTTACATAACTGTCCTTATAATCAAAATGACTCAAATGTAAATGGACAGCTACTATTTTATTGTAGTACATATTTGACCATTTGCATCCTATATTCCATGCCTTATCTTATGGAGCACTGTTAGCAGGCAAAGTAAGTTCCAAGTGCAACTTTATAATATTGTATTAAAAGTAATCTTACATTGTAAGTTAATGAAAAGTGGTATTTTACCTGATGAGTAGTCTTACACTTAGAAACACACTTACTTGTATAGCCTAGTGTTTAAAGTGTGGTAATCTCACTTTTACTGAAGATAAGTGAAGTGAATATGTATTAAATCTGCATAAAGTTTCAAGTGTTGCCTTTAGTAAATACTGTGAGTTTATTGTTATTCAGGTACATGGTACATACGAGGAGCAAAATTAGTTGCTTGAAAAGAAAAAAAGAAGGCAATGAAGATAAGAAACTACAAACTTAAAAAAAAAAAAAAACATATAGAAGTTGGATAATTAAAATCCATTGAAACACTCAGGATAAAGGAATATGAGATTGTACCAGTAGAAGAAATAATATTGTACATATATTTAGAGTCTTGTGTCTTCAGGAAATAATCTATTCTTTAACCTGAGCTTTACATGAACATACACTATACACTTAACTAGAACATACTGTGCCTGCCAGAGTTGAAACATTAATTTTGTCAATATTGGTATTGGTCAAGCATTTTCTTATTTTTCAGGTCAATAAGTGCATTGGGAATTGCACTGCTGGTTCTACTGGCAGCCTGTAAACAGTGTCTCTCAGCTAACAGTAACAGTGAGGCTCCACCAGAGGTCTCGCAGCACAATGGCACTTTGTATGCCGCATGCAAAATGAAACCCAGCAGCTCCCTTGCCGAGGGCCTGCCTAAAGTGTTTGGTCAAGTGCTGTTCAAGCAGGATTACCCGCAAGGCAGGCTTTCAGTCCTCCTCCAAATCAAGGGTTTCTCTAAAGATGAGGGGTCAGAGGCCAGAGCAGTGCACATCCATCAGTACGGAGACCTGAGCCGGGGCTGTGACTCCACCGGAGGCCACTACAATCCCCATGGTGTAAACCACCCTGGCCATCCTGGAGACTTTGGCAACTTTGAACCCCAGCAAGGAAAAATCAGCGCAGTGATCGAATCTGAGGCCACATTATTCGGGGGTTTGTCTGTGATTGGAAGAGCAGTGGTGATCCATGAAAAGACAGATGACTTGGGACTTGGTGGGGATGCAGGGAGCCTGCTTCATGGAAACGCAGGACGCAGGCTTGGCTGCTGTGTTATTGGGCTTTCCTCCCCAAATCTGTGGAATAAGTACAATAAGCAGCTCAACAGAAGGAGATCGTAGAAATAAAATCCTGTTGCTTTTCATCCAGTACCTGCTTCAAATTCTATTCTGTTTAAAATGAACGATTTGCTGACAATTTGATAAATGTGTTTTCTGACATCAGTTTTTCAAAAGTGTCAAGTTGCGTTGGATGCATTGTTACATTTTATACTCAACATCACACCACAGTAATATTTGAAAAGTGATTTATTTAGCAGAAATACATTTTGTTCAAATACAACACATAATGGCTCTATGTAATGTTATTTTTTTTTCTGCTGATTTAATGGTTGTTCTCTGCAAAAACAGAGTAGGATTGCTGTGCTGGTAATCTAGATACTTCAGCTTTGTGTTACAGAGTAAAAGTTTAGTCAGTACATCTGAACAAAGGTTCACTTCACTATAACCTGACAGTTTTGTAAGACAAACATTTGCCTCTTGCAGTCAAACAAAAGGATGGAATTTAAAAAAGTGTTCTCTTAAACTACACATATCTGTTCATGCAGCATTTTAATAGATTTGGTCATGTTCATCTTGTGAAATAAATGATGACATATATAAGACAAGGGGAAAAAATCACTGTATGGAAACATGAGTTTGTTTTACAAATGAAATAAAGATTGATTTGTTGACATTTTCTCTGTAGAAGGATTTCATTTATGGACAGATTTTGAAAATGAAGGTGAAAGTGACTGACAAACACTGAAACCTTCTTTTACAAGTGAGTAAAACCCACCAGCAAAAATGAAATTGCACATCTCTGCTGCAGTGTTAGCTACTTCAGATGCTACTGTACATTCAGAAGCCCTTGTGGTTTACATTTTGTCACCGTCTCTCTGCTACATCTCAATGCCTCTGATTTTGAGACTGAGAAGTGCTTTCTGCTGTGAAATCACTTGCATACATTTGAGTCCAGCCTTATTCCTCAGAGCCTGACATTGATGTTCTTTTTGCTGAAAATATAATAATAATCCTCCCCAGAAGACCAGTGTTTCATAGCAGCACATTAATGTCTACAGTTTGTCTTAGGATATTTAAGTGGCACATCAGCGATAATGAGGTTTTTAAAATGTTACGATAAAAACAGCTGTATTTTAAGAGCTTAAACTGTTACCAATAAAGTTGGAATAATTCTGCTTTCAGACACATTCCTCTTTTTATTCCTATTTATACACCACCAGTAATGATCTTTTCTGAGTCCTAGTTACACTTGATCTGTCAACAATAAATCATATTGTCGCAATCATTTCATGAGAAAAGTTTTATGAGCAACTGTATACTTTAAAACTGGTATAATAATCGTGAAATCAGTCATGTAATCTATTACTTTGCTTTTGATTATTATTACACTTATTCTATATTTTGATTAAGACATAATCTCTTTTAAAAAGATGAGTTTGTGGATAATTTTCCTTTAGTGATTTCAGTACAATAACATAATATCAATTGAAGCAGCAGCTGTCATTGGATTTCATTATTCCTAAAAATAAATATACTATTGTATGAACACGTCATTCATCTGTGCCTTTTGTAAGATTCATCTCTGTGCTTTCTAACATGTGAGCAGCTGTTGGGTGTGAATCCTGTGTCTCCTGGTTTAACTGGACGTCCTCATCCTCAGCAGAGGTGGTGTCGGGTGAATGAGTCTGTGCAGTTCCAGAACCTTCTACCCAGTCAGTGCATTCATCCTGCTCATCTTCACTTCCTCCCGTTGGGTCTCTGCTTTCTGAAGGTGTCTGCAAGTGGCAGGGGTCTGATTGATGTGGTGCCTTCGCTGTCTCTGTGGTAGAAAAATCATTTTGAGACGTTTCCTCGTCTGACTGGTGACTTGATAAATCTGCGGATTCCACTGTGATCGGTGACCGGCTCATGTCAGGGCGCTCGTCGCTGTTTAAAGTTTGAGCATCGGTGGGCGGTTCCTCAGACGGCTGGTTTTGCCGGGACATCACGTTGTCAAATAGCAACGGTTCCTCCTGACAACCTGGAAGATCTGGCATTTCACTGTCTTTATTCTGACTTTCTGTGGAGCTCTCCTCGTTGGGAGGTATTTCATCTGATGCTGTGTCACCTGTTAGGAACAATTAAAGCATAAAAAGAGGCCCGCATATCGAACAACATACAGCACACGAATGAAGTTCAGAAGCAACATATTCACCGTCTTGTCCGCCGCAATCCGATGACTCTGTCTGTTGAGGGTTCAGTATGATAGCGTCTTTTCCTCCTGTTAAAACAAACTATGATTCAGCATAACCTTCAGAAACCTGTCATCTGTGTGTCAATATTTAAAGGGGTTATATATAGCGTTGAAGATTTGTACTCTCAACATCAGGGGGAAGTCAGGTACCAGAACATACTCAGGACTGTCAAAACCACCAATGAATCAACACTGTGTATCCTCAGACTGCATAATAATAATAATAATAATAATAATAAACTTTATTTGTATAGCACCTTTCATACAAAAACTGTAGGCCAAAGTGCTTCACATTGATTAAAAATTCAAATACAATTTTAAGACAGGTTGAAATAAGAAATAAATAAGAAATACATTAAGATTTGATTGCACAGAATTACAAAATTACAAAAGTATAAGAAAATAAGACATTTTAATAGATTTCAATAAAAAATTTCAATAAAGGAAAAAAAAATTGAAATTTTATTGAATTTTTTTATTGAAATCTATTGAAATGCTCAGTGCTTTATAAACACAGTTATGATGATTTTAGGTCATGAAAAATAGAATAGTGAAAACAGAAATACTACATATTGCCCCTTTAAAATGACAGAAAATAGAAATAAGAAATGATTTTAGTAGTTTGTCAGAGTGGTTAAGAAAGGAACATACTTCCACTAAATCCCAGAGACACATTATAAGTCAGGCCTCCAAGTAGGAAGAAGCAAAAAAAGTGAGAGAAAGGATAAAAGAGAGGAAGTTAATTTAAGAAGTGTACAGAATACAGTTATATCGGACATGTATTACTATATTTCGATTATCATATCTACCTGGTAGGCTCCATAATCCAGACATCTCCAGGGTTTTTAGTTTCTTCTCCAGCTCTGCTACTCGATTTCCAAGAATCCTAAGAACCAAAGAATAAATCAAATCACATATTGAAATACTAGTTAATGTGTAAATGCTTTCAGGTACAGAACTCTACAGAGCCTATATATAGACAGTATGGGAGGCCGTACTTGTTGATTTGACGCTGGTGCTGAATCACCATATTCTTCTCGTGGATCGTTTCGAGCAGAGCCGTGGCAAGAGATTTGAGGTCTGAGATGGACTGGGGAGTCACCGGCAAACTGCAGCCGTTTTCCTCAGACAGTAACAACTCCTTAACTGCAAACACATCACCAGACCCAGTTTTATGAAAGATACTCTCATGACTCATGAGGTTTTCTCTGACTCCGAGTGATCGCTGTCACATTTAGCAGCTGAGAGAAGCACACTTTTATTAGTATGTGTAAATTCTAAGATTTTATTGAACTAAGGCTGTGTAAGGATCTCAAAAATATCCTTCAAAACAACAGTCTGACCTTGTTTAGCAGAGAGCACCCCAGTGAGAGCACTGCTGTTGGGTTTTCCACAGATTTTAGAGTTCTTTCTGCACTCCAGGGCACTCTGAAAACAGCCAGAGGACTAAGGATGAGGATAACATTTCTTTCAATTCACATTTCTTTATATTTATAGATCATTGGCTCCTTTTAAAAAATACAGGGTGTCCACAAAGTCTCTTTGCAATAAAAAAAAAAGATCATTAATGCAATTGTTGAGATATGCTGATCAGATACAATGGTTTGCAAAAGTATTCATACCCCTTTAACCTTCCCACATTTTATTAGCTTACAACCATAAACATAAAGATATTTAATTGGAATTTTATGTGTGTATGCCACTTTGTGTTGGTCTTTCACATAAAATTCCTAAAAAATATATTTAAATTTGTGGTTGTAACATGAAAAAAGCTGGAAAAGTTCAAGGCTTATGAACCCACTGTACGTTCTGTGCACTTTCATCACGTTGTGGGATCATGTACATTTGAGTAATTTTTCCATAATTATTCAAAAAGAGATCAATTACTGCAAATGTTTCCCTTGACCTTTTGACTGAATATGTGGCACCACAACTGGATGACCTTCAGCCAATCAGCATTTTCCAAGTAGATGGTGCACTGCCACATTGGGGACTGCATGTTGGTGGGTTCCTAAATCGGACATTTCTAGACCAGTGGATTGGAATGACCCAATTCCCTGCACACCTCATTCAACAGATATCACTCTCATGAACTGTGTATTTAACAAAGATACGGGACATCAACAACGTGAAGCAAAAGATCACTGATGCCATTGACACCAATGATGAGGCTATGAGATGCAGCCAACATGGCAACAAATCCAGTACAGCCTTGATGTGCTTCATGCATCTAATGGTGTCCATGTAGAGGTGTATTAAATGAGGCAAAAAAAAGTTAAATATCTACTTTTCATTTTATAATAATTTCCACAGATTTGTCTATTCATTTGCTTTTATAATACATTTGTTAAATTGTAGACAGACTTCATGAACACCCTGTATTAATGAATAGAATAAAACATTCATTTTCTATTTTTCATTGTAATATAGATAAAAATGAGCAGAAACCCATATTTACCTTATACTTAACCAGGTTTGTTTTTAACAAGCTGACCTCCTCTTGTAGTTGATTGAGCCGATCATGCAAATATCTGTAACAATGTTGGATCAAAAGCCACACTTCAGAGATCTCATCTTTCTCATTTATTCGCAGTGGAAAGAGATAGCACTAAAAACAATATGATATGACATTCGAGAAATGACTTGAATACTATCGGTCTGCGGCCTCGTACCTACAACTGAATCACAGTCGTGCTGATGCTCAGTAGAACAACACCCTAAATAATGAAATATTCATAAAAAGACTCACAAACCTGTTCTCCATGCATAGAGCATCTATGTCTAACATCTGGATCTCATCGTTCCCCACGATGTGGTTCATTTCCACATTGAGACGATGAGCCTTCTGCTGAAACACGTTGCGCTCGGCTCGTATGTCTTGAAGCTCATCTGTGAGTGATTTCACACTGTGCTCCAGGACTTCATTCTGCAGGAACACAAAACAGAAACTGTGATTTTTACCCTACAAAGCCATTTTGTTTGTCTTGTTTAGAGAGGTCAAATTTTGCACTTCTGTTCCTTCAATATTCTACACTATTTTCATAAATTGTATAACACGTTTCATTATTATTGCCACAAACCTGCTATAAATAAATTAAGTTGTGACCTTAACATGTTCCTGTACTGGCCATGCTTATAGCATTAATTGTGCTTTGTGTATTATAAGCAAATTACATTTTTAAAAAAGGCCATAAATGCATCACACTGAACCATTTTATTACATGAATTATGCGTGGTGGCATAACCTACAGAGAGAAGTGATCAACCAGGGTTGATTCCAGGTGATGGAACGCAAGTAAACAAGCATCAGTCACTAAGCAATACTTCAAAAAATAGTTACAGCAGTGAGTTATTCTACAATTAAAACTTTACAGCATTACAGCCTCTGCAAGACGCACAATATCTCCATGTTTAATAATGTAAACATATTGTTTAACATTTGATTTATATTGTTTGCTGTGTCAACACTTAAATACAGTAATATTAATGTATCATGTCACCTGCTCTCTTGCTCTCTCCAGCTGTTTGACCAGATCCTCTCGTTCATGTGCTGGAAAGTGTCGCGCTCCCACCTCGTCATCTCCAAGCCTCTGTTTGGTGATGGTCATCCTCAGGAGCTACGGCATCCAACACATTTCCACATTTAATTTCAATATTCCTAACTACACAATCTGTGTCGATCCAATTTTATTCATTCAAAGGGTATTGTAGATATTAGATCCATCATGTGTTCATGTTCAATAATAAAGAGACGCACAAAGTTATTGTAATTTGATGTCATTGTAACTCCATACCTTATTATCGCCCTGAGCCTCCGCTAGACGTTGATTCACTTCCTTCAATTCCTCAGAAAGTTGATTACTTTTTTCTCTGGAGTCTCTCAGTAGCTGAGCTAAATTCACCTGAATAAACATGAGTGAGACCACACTGACTTAAACCAGCTGTTAAATATCCAGCAGTGACAGGATATGACAGAGGAGATTTGAGAGGATGTGTTTTATTAAATAAAGTGGTAAAACTATGTCATATGTGTTAAAACTGTAACTGTAGAGAGAGAGAGATCATCAGTAAAGTGGTGGTGGTCCACTCACAGACAGTATGAGAAAAGTATCCTATGTTGTCATTTATCTCAAACTCACAAGCTGATCATGCTCATGCATCCTGAGTATCAGTGAAGACATTTCTGACTCATACATGATTTCTGAGTATTAAATTCAAAGTGCATCATCAGTAACAGAAAACTGCTCACTTGATTTCTTTTCTCAGGAGGCAAAGAGGGATCTCCATCCTTTTAGTAAAACAAACAAAGATAAGCATGATTAAACTGTTTTTATGTCACGTCATGTTTCATTGAGTCTTATCCATAGGGTCAGAGTCCTTACCATAAGTTCTCTGTACTTCTTCTTGAGTCCTTGGTGCCGTTCTCGAAGCTGGTTGGCCATCAGCTTGTACTGATCCCTCTCCTGCTGGCAGGTGTCCAACTCTTTGGACAGAATCAGAAGAGCCTCCTTCTTGCTCTCCAACTTTCTCTTGCAAATTAGGAACTACGTGTAGGAAGAAAAGTTAAGTTTAGGCCAATGTTATGTGAAGAATGGAATGGATATTACTTAATAAGTTGTTAGCTGCTGATAAGAGGGTCATATCAACAGGCCAATATGAGCAATTACCATCTCTAAGCAGGGGGAAAAACTTTATGGCTGCTGATTTTTTATTATTATTATTATTTTATTATAATTATTATACAAGTGTTTTGGTTTTTTGCTTAAGTTTTAGATTAATCCCATAGAAAATGTCAAACTGTCACTAAGTATTTGAACATTTTAAATAATTTAATAGTATTTTTTTCTTGATGATTGGTTTTATTCATTAAACCCTTCGTTTAAAAAATGACTTTTTTTTTTTTTTAAGCAGGTACAGGGAAATAGCAATTCTACTTCCTTATCTTAATTCTCTGAAGGCTTTGACAGAAATCCGATGTCAACTGAGAGTTTTTTTCCCCTATGTTTTTATTTTTTATTTCTATCTGAAACACATTCTATGAAAGTCAGATATTTGCAGCAGACTTTAGAGAGTGTAAAAGGAGTAGATGTGTGCTGTTGACTGTTTGGTGCATTTGTCCCATCCTAGCCGTGTACCTGTGCCTCCCCTCCGCCTCACCTCGTTGACCAGCCCCTGCCAGTCGCTCTCGCTCCTCCGGGACGGATCCATCTCACTGCGCCACAAAAACCTGCACAAAGCCGCTGGTTGGGTTTCACAAATTCATCACCCTATCGGTCATTTTGTGTAGATTCTGCATCAAGACGGATTAGCTGATCCAAGACCGTGATGTACATCACTTCCGTCCGACTGACGTCAGAGCGGCGTCATGACGCATTCGGAGACGCTCGTAAAACTGGGGACGCACAGTTGGACTGTCACCACTTCAGTGTGGAGTAACAAGGTCAAAGGGATATAAAGTATAAAGTAATGAGACGTAAAGAATTTATTATATTTATTTATAAACATAAGTGAAAAACACAAAGGAACTGTGGTGTAATTTGACGTTAATATGTTAAATTTAGGTCTGCTTTATTTAACAACAAACTGGTCGAAATCATTAAATATTTTCAAAAATATAATTATTATTAGTTTTATGTCCAGTAAGATTTGAATATAACTGTTAATAACTTTGATTTTCTAATTAAATGCAATAAAACAGCCCTTCATCACAATCCTCTTGGATATTGTAGTTTGTTTTCAGCATCAAATGCTTTACATTTTTACCTATCATGGATAAAAAATAAAATGTAATTCATTTAAATTCAGCTTATTTCCTTATTAGATTTTTTTATATTTTTTTATATTTATTATATATATATATATATATTAGCAAGGGGGTGTTTTTTTTTGTCATTTTCAACTCATATTTATTTACACATAAAGAAAACACTGATGATTTTACAACTTGTATTTGTGGCACTTGTTAACTTTTTATTTCTTTGTTACAGTGCTTCAACAATTATTCTAAAAATAATTGAAGTAATAAGTAGATAATAAGATAAAGACAAGATGTAAATTTGCTACCACAATATGCTATAACTGACTGTGAGAATAAATGTATTGTTTTTTTTTTTTTATGCTGAACATGAAAAAAAAATGTCCAAACATATAATTACTGTAAGCTGTGCAAAATATTATTCACTTTCTTTACTTTCTTTACAAGTTTTGTGGTATGGTCTAGTAGTTGTGTACTTTATATCTGTTGAATGCTGCAAAATATATATATAAAGGTTAAAACAATTATCTAAAATTTAAAAATCCAATTTTTCTCCTTCTCCAAAATAAACCATGTGTATTTGTAATTTGTCCTCTGTTGCAAAAGTAAACGCTGCCTCAGACACGAGGTGCTGACAACACTATCAGTTTCCAACATGCTGTCAGAGGCACTTCGTCTTTGCTAAAAGGCCACATTTCACTGTCTGTGCATCTGGAGGACACTGTGGAAATCAAATAACTGCAATAAATATTATTAGATGTTCTTTTAATGCATTTCCACAAAACAAAACACATTGCATAAATATGTAGTTGAGTGCTGTCTAAAAGATCAATTAAACAATAACATAGGAAAATGGAAAAATAAAAATACAATAATATCATGTTTCATTAACATTTGCAAAAATCCACATTTTTAATAATGTATGGCTGGATGGCTTTTTGTAACATTAGTCAAGCCTGTAAAGGTTCAGTAAAGAAAAGAGGTCACACTTGTGGGTTAAAATCATATAAACATCTCCCATAATGCATCTTAATTTATATAGCAGCAAAGAGTTAAACCTGTAAGTGTAATTCAAAACAACATTATATACAATTGCATAGAAATCATGAGTAAAGTAGAATATTTTTAGTTAGGCACTCTGTTCATACAGTCATTTACTATAAATACTGAGCAGCAGACTTTACTACATGTTGCTCAAGCTTATACTATTAAGCAAATTACATTCAGATTAATGTTCTGGGGACAAAACATTACAAAGCATTAGTCATTACAATTACTGGAACAAGATGCTTCTTATTTTTTGCTTATTCCTACCGCTAGGAAATCCTTTCATCTAAAAGAGAATTGTGGTAAAAGTCAACCCCTGATTGGGTATTATGGCAAAAAGACACTGTATTGTTATCATCATGCTGATTTGCATTTCAAATATTGCCATTGTTTTCTTTCACCACTTTATTTTCCACTTGCAGCCTATGATTAGTTATACCTACAGAACACGCTTGTTAGAAATGCAAATAACCTGATTGGTTGTCCCAAAACATGTAGTTGCATAAGAACATTATATCGCATTTGCAAGTCCTTTCAGCACACACACCTACCGTGATCAGTATTTTTGCTTTTCTTAGCATTATAAGCTTAAATCTACCATAATATGCTCAAACACCATTGATTTGCCCTTAAAGCTGGGGGAAAAGATGAAATTTCTGCGATCGGTGCTCACCACAGTGAATGATCGCGGTGACTGCACGTAAATGTCCTTAAACTTTTTAAAGGTTTTGGTTTCCGCATCCCAGAGGTATATTTGTGTGAAGGAGTAATCGCTCCCAAGAGCAAGATAGTGTCTGTCTGTGAAGGTGAACGGTTGCAGGATCATGGCTCCTCGAGAGGGCAGAGCCTGCACTTCGGTGAACTGCTTATTGCTCCATTTGACCAATTTGGAGTCACCGATATAACACGTCATGGCCAGATACAGCCCATCTCCCATCCTGAAAGCTTTGACTGCAACCACGTCGTCAACATTCGGGATTTCTCCGTGCAGTATAAACTTCAGAGTGCTCTTGTTCCACAGGTACATGACCGGTGACTGGGAGCGACTGGCCAAGATGAGGTAGGACTTCCCATCCACCTCCACGTACTCGGCATCCGTGTCTCGAAACCATTCATGGAGGTATTGATATGAGTGAAATCCAGTTTCATTGCGGTCAGGTTGGTCAGTCCACTTATACAGAGTAGACAGGCCCGCCTTGGAGCTGTCTACGATCACAAAGTACCACTCTCCGTCCATTTGGAAAACCTCAATATCGTTTGGCTTCGAGATGTTGAAGACCTCAATAGTTTGAAACTTTGAGAACTTATTTTGTTGATCGTCGAACTTGTAAATGTGCGAGCCACCAAAGAGCTGGGTAACAATTATCAAGACGTGGTTGTCGATCAGGACTGACTTGCATCCAACGACAGACTTTCCTGTGAGAAAATGATAACGTTGCAGTCATAACAAAACACGAAAATGATGAGCATCTAATGGAACTATGCAAAAAAAAAAGATAGAAGATGTTTCAAACCTGTAATATTATCAAATTTTCTGAAATTCATTTCGATGTGATCCCACTCCATGACCACGCAGCTGTTGGAGTTGGGAGCAGCCATGGCCACATAGATGTCGTCTTTAAAAGAGAAGATGTCTGCTGACATAGCCTGAATGGGAATGGACTGATGACGTACAAAGTCTGTGAGATGAAGACAAAAACAGTTACTTCTCATGCTGAATATGCAGAACTCCACAACGCTTTTCCACATTCACCTGGAATAATGCTTTTCCACTCCATGGTACCGGCTCTACTCTACTCTACTCAGTATTCCTGTGGTTCTTTTCCAATTACATGGGACCAGCTCGACTCATTACTCCTACACGGCGCGTTACTTCCGTGTCGTCTGGTCACAGAGTTGCCGAAAACTCGCTCGTTGCATATTTTCTCGTCTGGATTTTTACGTCGGCCATCAAAGACTGAATCTACGTGACCATCTATGGTGTAGTTTTGTTCTGTCATCACGTGGTTTAATGTTGTGAATGTGAAAAAATGCTGTAATTTTTCCTGTGACAAAGCATTTTAAGGTAATACTTTATACACAAATAGCTTTATTATTTATTCTCAGGTCTGTAAAGGTTAGTTAAAGGCCTAGTAGTTGTAAAACATGAGAACTTGGGTCATATTTTGTGTCATTATCTCAATAATCTCTGTCGTACGGACAGATTCAGGAAGTCTTTTCTGCCATATGCAATCTCACTGTATAACAAACTCACATAAAACCAACCCAGTCTGAGATTGCATGTGCACTTTACTGTTTTATTCTATTCTATTTTATTTTAAGATCTCGCTTATTGTATTTTTATTTCTATTTCTATTGTACCCTACTGCTGCTGTTACATGACAATTTCCCAGCTTGGGATCAATAAAGTACTTTCTATTCTATTTCTATTTCTATTTCTATTTCTATTCTATTCTATTCTATTCTATTCTATTCTATTCTATTCTATTATTTAACTGTTTATCATGATTGATAATAAACACATAATACACATGCCATATAGAGAGTTAACTGTGAATAACTGTACCTTAATGTTAAGCCTTAAGCACGTTTTTATGTTGTTGAAAGACTATATATAACACAGCTGAGTAGTATTACAACTGTAATACTTTGCATTAATCAATATACTTTTGAAGGGGCATCCAAAAACAGACACCATAGTAAAAAAAAACAAAAAAACAGCAAAATCCTCTTCTCTATGCAATGTGTGCACTCAAAACATGTGTACATACATACATATATGTGAGTGTTTCAATAAAGAGACATGCCCAGGCCAGGAGTCTGTTTTAAAGTGTGTAACGTTGAATTATTTAGCAGTTCTATTGATTTTTGGCTGTCTTTGGTCTGGTTTTTTTCCTTGTCTTCTATAATATGTGCTTCAGCTGTGCACGTTATTATTTACCGTAATAATGGAATTGTACTTTTACCTGTGGAGATACACTGGCCCGGTGGAATAGGAAGGTCATTGAGACGCTTGCCCTTCATGTCACTGGGGCCTGCACAGTAGACATCGGATACTGTGGCGTTTGTGTTTTTCAGCCACATCATCAGCCACTTGTTCTCACAACTGCACTGGAAAGCGTTGCCCCTCAAATCCCTAATGGATGACATAGGGAATGAACAGAATGAGCTCGGAAACATCTAATGGAACGAAAAAAAAGCTTGTTGCTATATAGACAGGATTGAAAAGGCCTGATGTAAAATGCCACTGTGTTAAAAGTACATGTATCGGTGCAACAACTGACACTTTTATCTAAAGCGACTTAAAAGGTATAGGCATGTATAGCGTAAAGGGCCCAACGGGGATTCAAACTGGCAACCTTCCACAGCAAAGTCAGCGGTGTAAAGCACTAAGCTAATCCTGTCACTTTAAAGTTCAAGTTCCTACCTAAACTGTGAACAATATTATCAAAAGTCAAATGATCGTTTCAATATTTCGAAGTATTGTGATTCTTTATTCACATCTAGGTGTTTGGTATGTTGATGACTTAATCCCATTTGGTCTTTACGACATTAAAATGCCAGCCTGTAATACTGATGCTGCACTAAAATCAAGAACATAGAGACAGATTTATAATTTGTGCTGTCCGTATCGTTCTTGTGGGATTTAATGCTGCCAAACACACAGCGCAGCCTGAGTCAGCTTCACTTTGGAAAGCAGTAGGGGAAAAGAAGATACACACTTTCTACACACACACACACACAACGCTGACAACACAACTGCTTACTCACAGCTCCAGCAACGAATCCAAGTCAAAAAAGAGGTCTCTTGGCAAAGACTTCATCTTGTTATTGGCAAGGGATCTGAACCAGAGTCATAGGAGGAGGAGGGATAGAGTCACATTATTGTCATTTTTGTTTGTGATCAATATGGTTATACAGCCTGTGTTTGAGATTAACATGTTTTGATACAGATTGCAGGCATGTTTAACTGGTTAACAGGTGTAGATGAGAGCTGACTTACAGATGAGTTACATCTCGTAGACTACGGAAGGCATTTTTGGTCATCGTTTCAATCTTGTTCCCTTCAATGAATCTGTTTAGTAAATAATAAAGTAGACTTTTAGGTCAAACATGTGAAATATATCATTAGATTGCGTCATCAGTCTTTATTGGATAATACTCACAAATATTCCAAATGAGGAAGGCCGGAGAAAGCATCGTCTCTGATTGTGGTCAAAGAGTTTGCATTTAACAGCCTGTAAAAAAAATATATATATATATATATATATGAGAAGAAGAAGAATAAACTCCTGACACTTGAATCTGTCACATCGTCTTGTTTCCTGAATCCAAATGGCAGAAAAAGCTGGCATTGTTAATATTTTTCCAGCATCCACCTTAGTTGTCTTTGTCATCATGATCAGTTATCAAATATCAGTTTCAGGTGACATTTTCACTTACAGCAGCTGAAGAGAAGGCATAAGCGCAAACATCCCCTCTGTAATTTCAGCAATGGACCCATTTACTATGCTCCTGATGAGAGAGACACACAAATCAAAGTCAAAGTTGGACTGGGAGATCTAAACACTGTGTACCATCACATCTGCTGTATCAGATGGCTGCAGGGTTGCACACCACAGAAGCTGTCTCCTTGAACGGAGCTGTTGTTTGCCCTATGTTTTCTTAAAAAGTCGTGTTAAGTACAGATATAAATACGGTTTAGTACTTACAACGAGTTGATCTCACTCGGTATAGTCCGTGGGATCTGC
Source organism: Maxillicosta whitleyi (assembly GCA_029822895.1). NCBI lineage: Eukaryota > Metazoa > Chordata > Actinopteri > Perciformes > Neosebastidae > Maxillicosta > Maxillicosta whitleyi. The sequence goes on from JAPSES010000104.1 coordinate 6,811,902, forward strand.
GAGGCGCCCACGCAGACGATGGTCTCCTTGGAGCAGGAGCATCCTGAAGGGCATTTAAAATTTCTTTTGGCTTCAACTGCTGCGTAAATGCACGCGAGCGCAAACCCGGCCAGCAGCCACCGCTTAGCAGACCTCATGTTGTTTATCGGACATTAATAAGTGTAAATGAGACCCAGGTCCGCCTTACATCAGCGCTGATCCGCCTGAGCGACATCAAAATGCAGCAGTGGAAAGCCCTGACACAGGCTGATACGGCTGCAGCTGCGTCCCGGAAGGCTGCTTCGGTGTCAGACGAAAAAAAAAAAAAAAAAAGAAAGAAAAAAAAAAGAAAAACAACAAAAACAACCACAAGAAAGAATGCGTGAACAGTTTGCATTTTTCATCATCGTTATCTTTGCAGATCTTATAATAAAAACTATAGGAGAAATTTTAAAAGAAAAAAAAAAAAAGTTTGATCTGTTTGACATTCACACCAAAACTAAATTAAATATAAATTGGCTTAAAACTGTGTCAAAAATAGATATCCAGTAACACTGCTGTATTATATTCCTATCTCTGTCTTTTTAAAATGATTTTATTTTCTTAAAATGTCCAATATGTATAAAAAAGGTGGTTGTTTTTGGGTTTGCATTAGTATTACATGTGTTATTCATTCTTTGAGCCTGTGTCCCTCTCAAAAAGCTCTTCAGCTTCCCAATGTGTCCCATTTCATATAATATAAATGCAAAATGCTATTTTTTTTACACTCGGTTCTTTTAATAGATATGCGAATAAACAAATTAAATTGAAATAAAAAAGCACCCCCTGCATACATCTCTAGATACATGTAGCTGTTTATCAAAGGAAACATGGGCCTGTCTGCATAACCTGCATGATTTCTGCACAAAAACAATGAAAATGAGGAGAGAAAAAATGCATTAATAACACATATACAGTTTCACAGGCTGCAGCTGATGACAGACTCTTATTATTTTCCTTTAAAATACATTCATCACAATCATCCTTCAACATTTACAACATCACAGCATCAGTTTGGGTTAAAAGACCACGAACAGAGTCAAGTTCAAGCCTGATGCTTCACTGTCTGCAGTTTCATGAAAAAGCCACTAGGGGGAGGTACTGATAAAACAACAGACAGTTGAGTTCAAACTGAACTGCAATCTGAGTAGCATTGTTTACAGGGAGAAGGGAACTTTTTTTTTCATTAAAAAAAAAAAAAAATACTACTTTTCACAGATCAATACATTGTGTGCATATGTATGTGTCTGTCTTTTAAATTGACAAATACTTTGAACTCTCTACTTTTGAGTCCATAAACTTCTGGAAACTATACTAGTATTTAATACAAAATATATAAATTGTAAGCTCTGGTTAATGATAAATTATGCTTTCGAGACATTTGTTTGGAACACACACACACAGTAGATACAAAACTATTTATTTATTCTGATGAAACTACTAAAATGTTATTTTTTAACTTTATTTGTTCTTTAATCTATTTCAATTTAGGCATTTTCACTGGTTTCACATTCCTAAAAATGTACATAAATATAGAATTTCAACATTAAAAATCATAGTGACCATTGCATAACAGTGATTTGATAGATAATGAATCCATATGAATTTAAGAATGAATTTAGAATACAAATAAAATTAGATGAATTGATTGAGGGATTTTGGCCCCCGGGCCTCACGTTTGACTTCTGTGCCTTTTCTAAACAGACTGAAGTGTTCAACTGCTCTAATGGACTGGATTATAAAGTTTAACATTTCTGTTTTGAACGTTTATACCTCATAACCTGTCCCAGTTATTCATTTGCATGCAGTACAACCCTACTATCTTCCTTGAAACTGCATGTCTTTGCTCCAGATGCACTGACTCCAGACTCCAGTTAGTTGTATTGACTATTATATGACATTAGATGGCACTGGTGCAAAAGCAAAGCCAAACACTCCGCACTAAGTCCCTTAAGCACCAACATTTAACTTGAGTGCCTTTACAACATTTTTTAATGGAGATTTAATTGACCCCTTCATATTTGATAACATCTGCATCACATTAAAAGTGTACAAAGTGACATATTTTCTGAATATATTTGGCAGCTTAAAATCCAAATGTGTTTAATTTGGAGTCCTGTCAGTCCTCAAATGACTGTTGGTGGTCTGTTTTTAGTCATTATTATAATGAGAATGCCTGATATTTCATCCAAAATGAATAATTTATAGGAATTTATTTTTACTTTAGGTGCTCCAAAACTGCAACCCTCATACAGATAACCCATATACAGACTGTATATGGGTCAATGTATAACTGGGGGATTTTTAATAGTCCATAGGATATATCTTGCGTGCATCTTTGTTAAAATAAAAACAATATATATGTTCATTTAAAAAAATTAAAAGTCTTTTTAAAATTCCATAATTATTTAACTACACAAACAATCATTTATTAATAAATAATTAATGGATGGCTAGATCTACTAAAATATCAATTAAATAACTGTCCAAATTTAATAACAATCACTTTCTAATTAACTAAACAACAATGAAATGAACTTATTTTTTTAAAAATGATTTTTTTTTTTATTAAGTTAAGATAATCATGACAGATATTTCTTTTTTGCCAATATATGAAATTTTATATGGCAAATAAATTATATCTGTGCTTCAGAAATCAATTTCAAATAAGTCAACCATTACAAAAACACCTCTCAAAGAAGTGTGTTGATTCCAAATCACATGACCTGCTCCACTTGATGTCATTTCCTCATGAAGAAAACATTGGCAAGACTCCAAGGTATGTTCTTTCTCCTCTTTCTTAGTTATTTAATATATAGTAGTGAGTATTTATCCCACTCTTATGTTAACAGTGTTACTACAATATTGTTACAAATATCTTTTAATCAAAATTTTACATGATTGTATATAGTTCAGTAGTGATGCATGAGTGTACCCACGAACCCCATGTATAAGGTTGGGGCAGGAGAGATATGCATCCCATAATATACAACAATATACAACAGACTTCAATCTGGGGGGTCAGTCTGAGGGGTCACTGGTGCACCCCTCTGAGCTTTATGCTCCAATTCAATAAATATATTTTTTGTGACATTTTTGGTTGGTGGTGTGACTTGTGATTTTTCTAGTGTCAAATATGAGCCGAGGTGCAAAAAAGGTTGGGAAACTCTGCTTTAAGCAACTTCAACAAATATTCAGTTCACAGCAATCTCTTCAGATATTTTTTCTAGTATTTCATCTGTTATACAGTTCGCATTAGTCTAGTTTTCCACTCATTACCTGACTTCATAATCTCATCTAAATCCACCAAAAATCAGTATTTCCTTTGCATTAACTCTGATTTTAATGCCACGTATCATTAGTATGCACTGAAAGAAGACAATGATGTTGTTGGTTGTCTCAGCAGGGCCTAACAAGGTGCTGACCTTTGCTGGAGGACCAGAAGTCTATGAGCATGAGTGAAACTATATACCCATTGCCAGAAGGCAGCAACCGTACATGTCTGCCATTGCTGGCATAATTCATGACAGCTCTGCATCTAGCATTGCTGTTTTTAGGTTCGAGTATCCCTGAAACACTCAGGACACGTGCAAGCTGAAACCAGATGATGGCACTGCAAACATCTCTTTGCTATTTCTTTCTAGACAACCATCAAAGTGTCATTAAGGAACTGGGAAAACCAGCATAGATGTTTGTTTTTTTCCTTTGTTGTTGTTGTTTTTTACTTAATTTTCTGGAAAGTACAGGAAACTTAAAATAACTCTGGCCATTTTACACATGAGCAGATGTCTGTCAGTTCTGACCTCTGACCCCAGTGAATGTCATATTACCACATTGTGCTCATGGCTTCGGTGTCTGTAAAATTTTATGAACACGATAAAAAATTAAAGTAAATTTTAATGAGTTTTTTAGTCCTGTGACTTTTCCTCACAAATCAGACAGCAGCATCAGTTCACTTTGATATAATCTTAATTAAAAACAACTCTATGACGCCCCAATCATAGATTTAGTCAGAGAAAGTACGTGTTTGTATATTTGCTGTACATTCAGTTGCAGGTCAGGTTTGTTGTTGAAGCTGCTTTTCCATTTTAAAACCCTTTCACATCAGCGCCATCCGATGGAAGCATCACACTGGTAAACTGAAATACTGCACTTCAAATATAGATTTGCATGATCTGATGTTTTCATTTGAATTTGTCAATTCTTATTATTTTTCTTTTCCTTGATTTACGGCCATTATCTAAACCAGGGGTGTCAAACATTAGGCCCGGGGTCCAAATCCAGCCCACCAAAGAGTCCAGTCCGGAACTTGTAATGACTTTGTGAAATGTTAAAAATAAACTAATATATTAACAATTATTTTACTTCAGTTCCATAGACAGAACAATTCAATTAAAGTGGGTCAGATCTGTAAAATACTACCATAATATCTAATAAATACTCACAACTCTGCAAACATTTACATGTATTTACACCAAAATAA
>JAPSES010000104.1:6819070-6848478 GCA_029822895.1 Maxillicosta whitleyi
AGATAGATAGATAGATAGATAGATAGATAGATAGATAGATAGATAGATACATACATACATACATACATACATACATATATACATACATATATACATACATACATACATACATACATACATACATACATATATACATGCTTTATTGATCCCAGGCTGGGAAATTGTCATGTAACAGCAGCAGGATTCAATAGAAAAAATAAAATAAAAAAAAAAACCAATATATACAGTAATATATATTCACATAATGGGGATAATCGAAACAGTTCATTATAGTATAGTTTTAAATGTTGATTACTGATATGTATGTAATGGTTCCATTGGGTACATATACTAACTCATGGATGAAAAATCAAAATCAGAAATACAAGACTAATCAGAAACATAGGACAAAAATACATCAAATCCCAAAAGCAGCAACTGACTGAAACATTTCGGTCTTGTTAGGTACTTTTTTTTAGATTTGTTATTTAACATAAATAAACATTATACTCATATATTATATGAGGTACCAGTGAGTGAGTGAGGTCATTATAATTGACTATTATTGTGATTATTATTTTGTCATTAACAGTCTGTTTACACTCAGTCCTTCTTATATGTGTCGTATCTATTACCCATCATAGTTCTGTGCTGATCCAGACTTTCCCAAACTTAGAGTCAGGGCCCAAAATAAAGAAAGGACCAAGTTTTATTGAGCCACGAATTGCAAATCAATTAAAATGTAGAATAATGCAATTATATATGAATTCATTTTCCACATTAAAATAGAAGAGCAGCATTATATTATTTTTAAATTGTAGTAAATTACACTTGTTGAATTTTATTTTGATGGTATAGTTATTAAAATGTGCATTTTATGGCAGTTCATTACATACTTTTCACAGTTTGGCTCCCTGGGAGATGTCTAATATGTCCTTAGGGTCAGGAGTTTTCTCACCTTCTAGATAAACACTTCACTTCTAGTGACACTGAAGGTAAAAGTTGGATTTGAGGGTGACAAAGGGTTTATAGCAGTGGCCTCTGTCCTTGATATTGCTGTCAGTGTGCCCTCCACATGCAGCAACTGTTGGCCCAACCCCTCCCAGCTGCATTCCTCCATGAATCTGGGGCCCTGTCCAGAAACAACACATGTGTCTTCAACACCTACACACAACTACACACATCTCTAATAAATGGGTCAGTATAATACAGGACTCCTGCTTCAGTATTGTCCCTGAAAAACAAACGTTAAGTTCATGTTTACATCTACCCATTATTTCAGGAGGTCCTTGGTCCAGGACTGTGAGGACGAAGGAGCTCACGACAGATTAAACTGACACCAATCTGTGGTGCATCTGCAGACAAACTGATACAGCATCCTTTCACTGTCTGGCACCAGTTGGTGGGAAGCATTTTTCTCTGTCATGAGTGGGCAGCTGTTTCAACCAGAGAGCACAGCACTTATAATATTCTCATATCTCGAGTTGTGTCAGTATCATAATTGCTGTGTGTAATAGGCTACTGATGAGAGCAAACCCAGTGGCAGAACCATCTTATTTAACACAAATTTCACTTACTACGTAGACAAAGTAAATAAAAAATGATTTAATTCAAGCTTTTTTACATTGTAATGACTGAAATAGCCAACTTGTTTTAAGGTGTTTGTCACTCTTAAACTATTAAACTAAAAAGTACATTTTATAGCATTTTACACTAAAAAAAAAAAGATTATTTCGCTGTATAAACAAATAAGTACCTGTAACTATAAAGTACATTTTTCTAACTTTAGTTTGCAGCTTTAATAACACATTGACTAATACATTTAGCTATTGATTCATTCGGTTGTTGTTTTGTATTTTCTACCTCATAAGAATTATAGTTATTTATTCCCTGCAAAAATAATGAGAGCAGTTCAGAAAATGATTAAATGAACAAATGGTTATTTTTTTTTACACTGTTGCCCATAAAGTTTAAATAAAATATTGTTATTTCTTCTCATGAAGGGATTGCGATAGATATGATGTAACACTCAGTATAATACTTAGTTGGTGATTAGTGATGTGTATAAATAGAATATAATTTAAAAAGAAAAGGAACATTTCTGAAAACAAAATGATTGCAACTTTAGGGGCATTTGTGATGTAAAGTGACAGTGTTTTTTGTGTGTGTCAGTATACACCGTGTGGTATTTAAGGACTTGAAACACCATTTTGGACAGTTTTTATTTGTTATCTTGTTGGGATAGAAGAACACTATAAACTGTATGTTATATGCCTACATTAAAGTTTGGAATCTGAAGGTTAGGGGAAGAGCCAGTCTTTATCCAAGAGTTTTCTATCAGGTTTATGCTGCTTTTGGAATCTTGTACAAAAGGTAAATGAATGCATATTGTTTCAGTTTTGGCCCCTGGGCTGTTCTTGACCTGTGGGACCCTCAGAGCTGCTTTAAGTGTAATCTGAGTGTAAATGTTCTTTTATAGGAGAGGAGCTGTTCTCTGAAGAAGGTGCTGAATTCTAGAGGTTTAAGGCCATGTGCGTCATGCGTAAAGACTAAAAGTCTGATTGTTTTTACGCAGAGCAATACAACACCTCCAAGATAATAATAAAATTCTCATCAGATATCATCAAGGGATTTTCCTCGGGACTCCCCCATGTCTCCCCCCCTCCCTCCTTGTCACTCTCTCTTTCTCACCCACGCTCTCCCTCTCCCTCCTCGCTCTCCGTCCTCCCGTCGCGTCCTGCCTGCAGAGTTTTCCGTCCCGTGTCAGGATAACATCGTAAACGAGGACCACCTGATCGGACTAAATGGAAGCAGCGGAGGAAACTCTCACTTACCGAGATGACACCGGACTTCACAAGAAGCTGCTCCCGGAGGAGAAGGGTAAGGGTCTCACTGAGACCAAAAGCGACGAATCCAACTATGTGGATCTGGACATGAAACCGGACGGCGCAAAAACGGTGAAGGTGTCTTTCACCGGTGAAGGAAACCAGCTGTCCGTTATTAAATGTGACAGTTCGAAGCAGGGGGAGCATGACAAGGAGGACGAAATCATATCAGAGCACTTGGAAGAGCGTTCAGAGGACGAGCGGGCCACCGAAGAAGGGCCTGTTTCGGGTGAGCCGCCCTTGGAAACTCTGACCAAACTTCCCAACACCGATCAGGACTCGGAAAGTGAGAAACAACTCCAAAACGAGCTCGACCCAAGTGACTGCAGCGAACATGTGTTCAGTGAGAACGATGAGTTGCAATACACGGACATGTATCTGAACAGCAAATCGGAGTCTGATGACGGTGCCAGCGCGGTGCTGTCCGACCACTGCGGCTCTGACACCGTGGAGGACGAGTCTCACTATATCACCACGCACGAAATCCAGCTGACCGAACTGGACCACGACGTAGATTACGATCTAGGCCGCGGGACCTGCTGGGAATTCGAAGACGACAATTTGGTTTATTCCTTTGTGGATTATGCCTCGTTTGAGAGTGATGAAACGCAGGAGGGAACTTTGATACTGGAGGGCAGGAGTCAGGCGAAAGTGCAGTCTAATCTTGGTGGAGCAGTTGTCAGCACCGAGCAGGACGAGAGTGATCTTTGTGACTCGGACAAATGCGCCAGCTCAGATGAAAGTTTGTGCAAAAACCACAACGGGGACCCAAATGCGGGGAAAATCCGCTTATCAATAAAAACCTCCTCCAGGGCGGTGAACGAGCCTCTCGGTGTCTTAGACAGCGGCACCTGTGGCTACACAAAACGCACCGCAGACAGGAGCCACTTTTCCTTTGTGAGCTCTGGCGCCAGAGCGGGGCCCTTTTGCGATAGAGCACAGTATTTCATCCCTGCTCCGGGACGTCAGCACCTTGCAACCAAACTAAGACGGAAAGATATTAATGAGTATTCCAGCGGAGCCTCCAGCTCCATCAGTGAGCTGGACGACGCTGATAAAGAGGTGCGTAATTTAACCGCCAAATCTTTCCGCAGCCTAGCATGTCCATACTTTGATGCCATTAATCTCAGCACCTCTAGTGAGTCCTCTATTTCGGAATATGGACTTAATAAGTGGTCGGCGTATGTGGACTGGAATTATGGAAATATAGCCCGGGGCAAAGAACGCAGCGTCATTGCGCACAAAACAACCAGCGCGACAGTGGAAATGAATAAAACAGTGGAAAGTAAGAGGCATGGTAAGTCAGTTACCAACACGAAAGGTCCTCAAACCAAAATGCACACACAGAACAAGAGGACACCGTCTTTACAGTCATCTTCCAGTAGTAAAAATATCGAGCTGAAAGGTCCTGTTCAGTCAAAGCAGCGCGGAGTCACGCTCAATTTTCGCTGTAACGTTGAAACAGGGGTGTCTGAAGGTGTGAGGCGTCCAAAGGGTTCTAGTGCCAGATCCAAGGCGGTAACTGGGACTGTGTTGGCCAGGTCAGGGTGTGAAATGCAATATCATCACACAGATGGCATGGGGGACACACATAAAAGAGCAGTATTTGCTTCGAGTCTACTGAAAAATGTCATTTCCAAAAAGATGCAGTTCGAGCAAGAACGCAAAATGGAGAGGGGTGAAATTCGTGACACTTACCCCGCTCTTTCCCCTTGTTTTCAATTAAAAGATCATGATGTGATGAGAGGAAAGAGTGTGGGCAGAGGCATGCAAAGGCAAACCTCAGACTCAGGTTCTGGATTCACTGTTAATTCTGCAGATGACCAACATCTGGAGGGCAGCAGGTCTGGGTCTTGTGAGCCTGCTGAGGAGCAAAAAAGCAAAAACACACAAGATGATTCACCAGAAAAAGGACAACAGGAGGCTAAGGAACCTGTAAAAGTGCCTGTCAGCAACAGTCAAACTAGTTCCTTCAATTCAGGGAAGGATGAAGTGTCAGAGCATGTAAAGGAGGCTGAACTCGCCACAGCTGTAAGTGACCCTCACGCCTCGAAAGGAGCCAAAGAAAACGAACAATTAGACACCAGCAGTATGCTGACAAAGCTGCTTTTTGTTCCAAGTTGCCAGCTCCTTGCGAAAGAGAAGGATTTTACGAAAGACTTGTCAAATCATACACCTGCCACAGGCATTCCTGCTAGCCCACAGAAATGTCAAAAGGAGTTCAAAATGTGCAATAATGGAAATGTAGCAGGAAAAGACACAAATGAGAAGGGAGGGAAAACGCCCGAGATTAAAATATGTCTGAGAAGTGTGACAGAAAATAAAGGGTGTACACTAAATATTGCCAGCCTTTTAACCCCTAAAATAAGTTACAACACAGTTAACACACTTAGAGCAGCAGGTGATGCCAAATGCCACATTTTATCTGCATCAGATAAGATCCCAAACTTTGCAGTAAGAGACATACGAGACACCAAATGCAAGTTTCAGACACCCATATATCAGGTCAGAGATGTGCGTAAATTAGTAAAAAGTTCATATCGTTTTGTGTCTCTCGATAATGTTGAAAGTAAATGCCCTACTGCACCTTCAGCACCAGCAGCTGATAATGATAAGGCCAAAAAAGAAATAGTTAAGCACCTATTACCCAGTCCTATTGTAATCAAGTGCCATTCTGTAAAAACTAACAACAAACAGACAGCAGAGGCATCACAGAAACAAACCGCTACAGGCGGGTCATCCCCCAAAGTCTCATGTGAAACATCCCAGTGTGAAACTGCAACATCACTTAGCTCAACTACCAGGGTTCCTGTTGCAACCAAGCAGCTACACCCTGACCAATCAGAAATTCAACCCAATACCGAAAGCAAACTCATAAAACAGAGGATAGAGAAGTTTTCAGGTGAGTCGGCCGAGAGGAGAAATGAACCAGTAATACCAAAACAGGCGGCGTTAGAGAAGCTTAAAGCTGCAGTCAAAACCATGGAGCAGCTTTATGTTTTTGATAGAAATGAATGGAAGCGAAAAAATCAAGCTCCACAGCCCATCACAGGCAGCCATGTGCTTTCACTAATTGCCAGCGAGGAACAAGGTGTAGAGGAGCTGGAGGCAGCGGCAGGGAGTATCCAAGTAACTGACACAGACAGAGTCCCTCAGTCAACAGTAAATACACCATCATCATTAGAAACACACAAGCCACAAGAAGTGAAAGGGTCCATGAATATTATACATGTTCCGTATAACAATGACACCTTCAAAACACAGTCGCAGCAAAACAAAACATTTAGCAACAAAAGCGTGCTTCATTTTGGAAACGGCAATAAGGCACATATCAGTATTAGTTCAGTTAGTAATTCTATCCCACAAAGCTCTGTGCTGCAAACATCATCGACTATGAAAAGCTCAAAGACACCAGTGGCTCCACTCTCAGTGAAAATAGAGCCACCGAAACACGGGCAGGTGGAGCAAGGAAAGGTCAAAATCACTCAGACTAATCCCACAGTCACACAGGCCTGCTCTGACTCTGAGAACTATTTAACCATACCAGGGCTGGGGTACACGCATGAAATCAAGCTGCTGAATAGAGAACCAGTAACTAAGGAGGTGAATTTAAGCATCAGCCCAGCTCATGGGGGCAACACAAAGAGACCAGAGCAGTCAGAGCAGAAAAGGTCTCCGCTGATTATGGAGTATCCGGCCTCCACCGTCTACCATCACCCAGCAGGAGCGGGGCTACAACAGCAGCATGTGCTGTGTTTCTCCCCCTCGGTCCCTACAGTGTCACCCACACCATCAGGAGGAGAAACAATCCCACAAACTCAGAGGAAGATGCTTTTGGACCCCACTACGGGACATTATTACCTGGTGGACACGCCCATACATGCCACTACCAAGCGGCTGTTTGACCCAGAGACAGGCCAGTATGTGGACGTACCCATGTCGCACTCGCCTGTGTCACCTGTCACCCCTGTCACCCCTGTTACCCCTGTCACCCCCGTGCCTCTCTCTTTGTCCCCCCTGGCATTGAGCCCAGGCGCCTGTGCACCCACCTACATGATCTACCCGGGGTTCATCCCCTCGCCCACGCTGCCAGCCCACCCAGTGCTGCCACAGTCGCCGTGTCACTCTGAAGAGGCAGGTGGCGAAAAAGTCAAAAACGCCCGGCTCTCTGGGCAGGAAACTAACTCCACGGCCCCTGAACGCGCATATTACAGTGCGACAGGTGAGGCTTCACAAGGGCCGCTGCAGCTTCCTGTGAGTTTGGGACATGTGACCGCTAGAGGATCTGCGGTGAGCTCCGAGAGGAAGCCAGTTATCAGCATCACAACACAACAAGGTCCAAGAATCATCGCCCCTCCTTCCTTTGATGGAACAACAATGAGCTTTGTGGTGGAGCATCGGTGACCAAGAGAACATCACATCGTATATGTAAGTAAACACAAGGTCGTTTAGAGTCATTACTTCTGTGTGGAAAAATTAACCATTGAATCTACACTAAGATTCACTCACAACAAAAAGTGTTTATTATTCAGAGAAGTCAGCAGTTATTATCTCAGAATGTAGATCCTTTCTTTAAATTAGATGGGGACTAAAATTTTCTTAGTTTTGAGGAAATAGTTCTTCAAAAAAAAGCCTAAATATATTTAAATTTATATTTTCATGGTCATCTGCGTGTTTCATTTCTATATATACTATGAGTACACTACATATAAAATGGCAGTGATAAAGCAATGTACTTACATAGTCACATTCTATTGCTGAAAATACTTTTTATGATGCAGAGTTTGATTCATCAGATGCTATTTTAATAACAGTTCAGTCATTTTACAACAAGTTAAAATAGCAAACCGTGATGATGTTTTATTTGACTCGCATTTCAAGCCTTTCAAAGAACTTTTTTAGCAAGAAGCAGATAAGATGGAAAAAAAAAACTTAACTCTGGATAAATGCATTTGTTTGTTTCATCTGTAAAATATTTAACATGTGTCTATGTTTTTAGGAGTATGTCATGACTTATCAAATAAATAACTCTTTGGTTGGTTGGATGTAATCGATACTGAAGAGATGGAGAAATGGCAGCAAAAATCTGAAATGTTTATTATTATTATTATTATTATTATTATGTAAAGTCACTTTTCTGATAATGCTTGGTGTGTATTGGGTCATTATGGCCTATCATTTTAATAATGTAGACCCCTAGAAAAAAGAAAGAATATATATATATATATATATATATATATTGTCAAAATGATTAATTGATGTTTTGACTGTTATTGCGGCACATTGTGTCAAAGTGTTGCAGTATGAAATTCACACTGCATATTCACACGAGATGAAGTTTCACATCATTTTGGGTGGTAAAAGTTGCTAAAGCAGCAGTCCAACTTGGCTGCTGTGGTGACATGTCAGTGTTAATAGACATGCAGTAGCTTCATGACAGGTAACCTGACTCCACTGAGCTCTGGCTGGACTCCCTGGGAGATTGGATTTTCAGCCATGGCGAGTCGGTAGAGTTCCCTTTTCTCTGCATTACACACAGTCGGGCTATTTTGATAGTGTGAGACGAGTTTGTTTACATGGTTTATTCTGGAAAGTGTCACAGGAAACTATTCAACTCACTGACGCCTTACATCAAGTTATTCTTAATCGTGTTATATGTGCTTTAATTACTCGGATCGCATTTCACTTCATTAATGTGTTCAGTCTTGTCTGTGATGTTTCATTAAACCTTCTCCCCTCTGAGCTCCAAGTAAGTTTCTAGTACCTTTTTCCTTTTAGATCCTCAGTAAACACTTGAAATACTGAAAAAAAAAAAAAAAACAACAACAACAACATATGCATAGGAGTATTTTATACACTGCTAACAAATCAAAACCATGATTTGAACTTTTCAACAGAAGAGAATATAAACTTCATTGCTTGAGATGTACTCACTGAGGAAAAAAGAAATACTAATTAAATGTATTATAAACATTTGCAATTGAAAACACTGATGATAGCTCTGCATATATAGTTCTATAGTTCTACGACCACTGAATCTTGAAATGTTACCAGTTATTGTTAATATTAAGGATCTTATCAGCTTCAGGCTTCACAAGCTGAAGGCATTTCTTTTTCTATTTCAGCTTTAGTGCCTTGCCAAAGGGCAGCATGACGGTGTAGCTCTGTCATCTCATGGCAAGAAGGTGCTGGGTTTGAGTCCAACATCAGGGACCTTTCTGTGTGGAATTTTCATGTGCATGCCCTAAGCATAGGTTAATTGGTTAATGTAAATTACGTTACAGATACTGGTTGTTCGTCTCTAAATGTCGACCCTGCGATGAACAGAAGAAAACTGCTTTGCAAAATCCTGTGGAAATTATACCAAAATGATGCAGAGACTAGCCTATGTTCACGTCAAAACAAGCACTAACATTTTAAGCATGGTGTTAATAACTGTATATAATTCACGTTAAAAATATAAAAAATGTAAATGTCATTTAAAAGGGAAAGGTTTAGTGTTTGCATTGTCAGAATGTAAAACTTGTGAAGTAGCGCAGGTGTTTTACATTTTAAATACTGATTAGGTTTCTGGTGTTGAAGTTGGAAAGGCCTGTGCTGAAAAGATGAACACTAAACTGCACAAAACCTCAGGGGAAGTCTCACATTGCACTATGGATTTACTTCCAACTCTTAACAGCTGTCATGAGTGTATCAATATTATATTTTCCCTATTTTCAGCATCATATATAAAATCAAACCAGTGGGCGTAGCTCTCTATTACATTCTGTCATTTTGCTTCAAGGTGATTTCCACCTCGAGGTGAAACTGAACAGTCACTGGGCACAGATGTGATGAATTAAACTGTATTCATAAGGAGCCAGTACTGGGGTTTTCACAGTTAGATGCTTTATTAGTTTTATGACAGTTGTGATTTTCTTGGCTTGCAAAATTATGTTTTATGGCGCTATATGTGGAATTTCTACTTTATATTATTAATAACAGAGTAGAGTTTTTCAACTAAATGTTGCGGAACTGTGTCGAAGATGTCTGTGTGTTGTCTTGCAGACAAGTTAGTTCACAGCCAGGGGCCAACATGTCGCTATGAATATATTCAACCACTAGAGGGAGTAATGAGTCACTCTGCCAATATTGGCAAGGGTGGAAAAAAAAATTTAAAAAAATAAAAGAATAAAAATTAAAAAAAAACAGAAGTATCATTGTTTTCACCACTGAACACATTTCTAAACTGAAAGAATGGAGTTTAAATCTAAAATAAATTCCAAATAGATTTTTAGAGCAGCTACTGTCAGCTGACATGATGATTGTAAGGCACTGTGTTATTATGAATGTGTTTAAATTAGTGTCTGAAAGAGAACATTTTAAGACACTGTCATACAGATAGATGTAAACAATGATCTTCACGTCTTATTCAATGAGTGTGTTGACATAATAATAATAATGCATTTTATTTATATTGCCCTTTACATCCATGTAATGTTATTCATTGGTGGTTTTGATAGCTTTGGGTATTAGCTGATTCAAGACATCACCAAACTTTGACAACTGTTAATATTAATACTATATAAAATGCCTTAAAGTTGACAAAATTATGCAGGTAAATCTCAAACAGGATCAATCACTGAAAAAAATTGATAATCATGTATATATTGTTGCATACACACAACTTTATTAATGCAGTGGTACAGAATTAATAATGCTAGGTAACATGTAAACATTAAAACATCCAGTGTTTGTAGTGAATAGACAAAGGGGAAATGGAAAGATTTTAATAATTTAATAATATTAATATGTAAATCTAAAAATAAAATTGGATTATTAAGGGAAAGTGTACAATGCATACCGTACCAGCTGTAAAACTTAACCTCTCAACCTTTACTTTAGGTCGCTTAATGTCAGTGTCAGTTTTATAAGTAATTGGAAGCCACTGTAAAAATTTTATGTCGAGACTGGTACTTGTGTGTGTGTGGATTTCCTGCTCGATCTGAGTGTGATCAGACAGGGTACTCAACTGGAGAACAT
Source organism: Maxillicosta whitleyi (assembly GCA_029822895.1). Taxonomy (NCBI): domain Eukaryota; kingdom Metazoa; phylum Chordata; class Actinopteri; order Perciformes; family Neosebastidae; genus Maxillicosta; species Maxillicosta whitleyi. The sequence goes on from JAPSES010000104.1 coordinate 6,829,957, forward strand.
AAAAAAAGCAGAATATAAGAAAGTAATGTAGTAATATAAGGTTCAGTGTGTAAATTTTAGGAAAATATTCATAATCATTGCTAAGTATTGAGTATAGACACACAAAAATGAGAATTTCTTACCTTGGAGTGAATTATCTATTCCTATATAGAACATGGTTGACTATTACTACTCCCTATTTTTTCATCATTAAAGTGTAAACCAAGGTTAATATCCCCTTATGTCAAAACCCAGAACAGACAAACACACAAACGCAGGCTCTACCAAAGGCCTTTTGAGTTGTTTTGGCCACTGTAAATGAGGGTAGGTTGGGATGTCAAGTTATATGTCCGTCGTTAAATGTCACTAAATATCGCACGTTTTAAGCACTTAAAGGAATATCGGAAAAATAGAACAACATGCAAAAAGACAGACACATGGACTCAGCCTGTTGTCTTACATTTTCCTCCATATTTTCTGCTTCTCGTGCAGTTTTTAGATACAATCATCCTCAGTCCATTCTCAGCTAATGTGTCAGCGCAATAATACAACTGCATAAGTGTGAGGGATACATGTCAGCTGGGTGCGTGGCAGACAGAGGCATAGCATGGGGCTGAGTAGTGGTGTGAAGTTGAACACAGGGTGTGTGTGTGTGTGTGTGTGTGTAGCGGGTGGCGTTGGGGGGCGTTTGGGGCGGAGGGACACGGGAGCATGGCTGGGATAGTGATGCAGGAGGAAAAGGTCAGGCAATGTAAAGTATTTGTTGTGCTGATGCAGGGAGAGGACAGCTGCTCAGACAGATCAGATGCTGCTGCAGCTCCAGCTTGGAAGCAGGTCTAGGGCTGAGATGGGGTCAACTTTTTATAGCCCCCTCCCCCTCTGCTTTTTCCTAAAGGGGGCAGAAGGGGGTGGAGGGCATTGCCAGCTTCTAGCTCCCCTACATAAACAAATCAAATAGTGTGCCCCTAGTAGTGATCTGGCTAAATCCGGTCGGCTGTTTCATAAGCATCACATTTAAAGCTATAACATGTAACATCAAAATATCTAAAAACAACTGTTACCTGTTATATACTGTGCTCACTAATGCACTTATATTTAATATATATATATATTATAAATGTTTTAAACAACAGAGACCCATAGCTCTTACACAGCCTGTTGGTTAGGTTAACCTTTAATGTTAAATAAAACAACAACACTTTAATATACGCCTCTAAACATATTTACATTATCTGTAAACATGATTTCTGCCTGAGTCATATTAGATAGAGTTTCATCAGTAATAATACATTTCTGTCTCTTATTCAATGCCATACTCATCTGTAAAAATTCAACAAACAAGTCTCTTCTTAGAGAAATGACTCATTGAAATCATACATGTCAATAAAGTGAGAACTTCAGCACTTCATGCCTTTTATTAAAAAAAGTCAAAAGTCTTTACTGTGTCTGGATCGACGCGATTGTAAAAGGTAAATGTAAAAAAAAAAAAAAAATGTAGGCAACATTGTAAAGTCAATCTGCTGAATTGAGGAGACCAAACAGTTCATTATTTACCCGTTTGATGCTAATAATTTCTGTCAGCAATTTTTTCATAAACATTTTTTTGGTGCATGTTTGATGTGATATGACATTTGTTTGACATCTTTATGTTTCTTTTTTGTTTCTTTCAGAAGAATCTGCCTTCACTCATTTTAGAAGCTGTTTTCAACACCAGCCCTCCAGACTACCCCTACAGCAACTTCCACAACCAACAATATCTATCCACTTTGTTGTGTTCTTTACCCTTGCAGCAGATGTTACTGTCTTCTGTATGCAACGCAGCACTTTGTAGGTTAAAAACATTCAGCCGTGTCCTCTGGTTGATGCTCTGCCACTTTGCTTTATGAATCTGCTTTGTAATATTTTCCACTCAGCTGCTGTCTAGTATTCTGATCTCTATTAAGATGTCGTTTGGACAGAGCAACAAGTCTGTTCAAAAGGAAACAAGACAGATCTTTTTCCACAATGTCATCGTCCACATTATTGCTTAGTGCAGTTTAATGTTGCCACACACAGTATTGAAAGCAAGACTATGTTTCTTTTGAAAGCAGACAAGTAAAATGGTGAGTTCAGAATCGGTAAAATACTGCTCTGAAAAGTTCACTCAGGGGTTTGTTGCTGCAACATCTCTTGGTTTGTTATCATAGAAGCTAATGATGTGTTTCAGCCCCCTCCTATGGCTATTAGTTTGATTAATTATCAAAAGAAAGTTCCTCCAAGGAGAAAAACAGAACACTGGGTTACAACTGTCTGACCTCAAATGTAATATATGATGTATATGCCCCTGCATCAAGAGAAGAGTTCATAACTTACATGAAATAACCTGTTCATATATATGTACATATATGAAATATATGTTGTATGGGGTAGATAAATGTCAGTATATGAAATACAATTCCAATTTTTAATATTTTTTATACAGTATGTACATTTATGTTTTCACTTCATATGTATATATTTCACATACTGACATTAAATCTGTGCATATATGTGATATGTGCGGATATTACATTTGCATTGAGGTAGAATCATTCATAAAAATTGGATCTGAAAAAAGGATTCAACCAATAGTTTCCCATGAATCACTTCAACCCAAGCAGAGATAAGTGGCTGAAAAAAGATGGACGGACACCCGTAGAGTGAGTTTTAAAATTTGTATTAAAATGTCTATGGAGTGGCCCAGTATTGTATAAGTGACAGAAAACATTTTATTTATGTTTTCAGTTTCTTGGAATTCAGCTACTGATATTAAAATACATAACTTTAAAGTAAAAAAAATATATATATATATATTCTTTATCATGTGACTGTCCTTGGTATCACATGTGCTGTTGTCTAGCAAAAGAAAACTGGTCTTGCTTTAATTTACACAGAGAAATAATTTATTATGTTTTAGGGAATAAAATCTATATATCACAGAGTTTTCTGCGAACAGGGACCATTTGTCTGCACTGACCTTTAAAAACACCATTAATTGTGGAGTAATGTTAATCCAAGTCATTTTTACAGTAAACTCAACCACAGTAAATACAATTACTGCATTTACAAATATCTATACCTTAATATGGCCCAAGATAAGCGTATTTTTAGCCTAATAAATGTCTGACATTGCTGCTGTATCAACAGTAGTGTTTTTCTCCTTCACAGTGACATTTGTGCGAGCACTTGTTGTCGACTGATGCTCTACTTGAAGTACGTGCATCCTGTGTTTCATCACTCACAAAATGCTGATAATCTCTGCACAGCTGTTTGCTGTCTGAAGTGGTGTATGTTATGTAAAAGCACACTCCTTTGTAGACTACAGTGCGAAGAAAAGTGTGTTGTTGGAGCTGGGACTCAGGTTTAGCTGTGTACTTAGATCAGTATTTCTAAGTACTAATGTGGCTAATGAGTCAGAGCCAGCTGAGACATTTAGGGGATAACTTCCTCTATTAGTGTTGGTTTATTTTACACGTTTGTGTAATGAGATGGGAGTTTGTGCATGTGTGTGGCTGAATGTGTCTGTGTTTGTGACTTTGAGTTATGCCAGGCATTTCAACATTATGTGAGTGTACAACAAGGAGTCATGTTACTTCACTGTAGAGGCACATGGTACGTGTGTTGCGTGTGTCTTCGCATTTAACAACATAGCGGCGTCATTTTTTTCATGTTTAAACTCCTTCACCTCCTTTGCTTCGAAACTTTCTGAGGTACCAAAACTACACATTAACATTAACTCCTTCTTTGCTACTGCCTTCGGTACAGAGAATATTGTTTTCTGTCTCTTGTTTCCTTTTGAATATGCACTTCAGCATCATGGGTCACTGTGCTGTACTTGACTCAGTAATACCAGCATCCTTTGCAGGATTCATGTAGACTGTAGGCTGCTTTTTTCTTTTTTTTTTTTTTTTTAGCTTGTTTCAAATCTAAACACATACTGAAGGTATTTGGAGCTGCTGGTCAGTCTATGTACCTTAACTCTGTAAGTACATGTTGTGCCACTGCAACAGCAGAATTTGTATGAAATACCCACTAAGTTGATTTCGTCATAAATTATATGAATTCATGGAGTGATTTGGAAGATTTGTTGTTAACTGTGCAGTAGACTGGACATGAATTGCTCTTAATGTTGAGAGCAAAATGTGATGTTGCAATGTTTAACGCATTTTAGAGTCAAAATGGAACTTGTAACATGTAGTACACACTCATAATTGGCTCATATTTAAATTAATCACTGTGAGTTATTTGCTCATGAGGTATTAAAAAACAGTGCAAGTAAAAATATACATACATTTAGCAAATCAATGAAAGGTTCAGCCATAAATCAGAGCAAAAATACTACAAATGTGTCACCTTCATTGTTATGCTATTAGTGATCCAATCCTTACATATGTTTTATTGAACTTTATATGTATTTTTACTGCTGGTGAAATTGTGGAGCAAGTACATTTTACCAGCAGGTTGTTCCATGGTAGCAGATGTTAGATGCAGATGAACTTGTCATTTAGATGTCTAATGAAGATTTTATTTAAGTAAAACAAATTATGTAAATTAACATCTGTTTCCAGTAAACCAGCTGTTCCCACGTTGCTTGTAGTAATGACACCCAATCCCCCATAATCCATTTCTTAAATGACCTTTATCTGTAGCAATTATATACTTGATGCACTTATCACTATTTTGTCACTGACACTGACAGCAATGAATGGCTGCAAACAAAGGAGCACTGAATGGACTTATTAAATGTATTGTTTTCCAGTAAATATTACCCCAAAAATGCACTGTAACATATATATAATATTTGTTTTAAAAGATCCATTCAGATGTCCTTCAACAACCCTGCTGACTTTAAGGTTAAGCAGGAGAAAAAAACAGCTGTTAAAGCTTGCTTTTGTGTAAAGACTGATGGTTAAATGAAGGTGAGGTGGTTTGAGACAAGTGCATTTGTGAATGTTTAAAAAAAAAAAAGGGGGGGATGAGTGAAATACAGTTAATGGCTGTAAAGTGTAATAGCTGTATTGTGGATGTTTTGCATGAAATATCAACTGCATTGCATGACTGCCCCAGAAAAGACAGAGGTCAGGATGAAAGTGGAGAGATACCTTGAAAGGAGAAGTAAGTGCTGTGTTTGCACTTACAAGCTTTGAAGTAATGAACATGATGAATGAGTGTAATGTAGACTGACAAGGCTACATATGTTTGCAATAAATTCAAAACGCAAGCTACCAAACATGTTTAGTGTCCATTTAAATAAACTTGACATCTTTTTGTTTTTGGAATAGTGCTGTCAAACATTAATCATGGTCACCAAAAAACAAAACAAAACAAAAATTAGAGAAACAAATACATTTTATAATCAAAACAGGTTTTTGGTTCCAGTTTTCATATACATGCAGAATGCATTAATGTATAGAAAATGTAAAAAGTGTCCTTTTTTGATTCACTGCAAAGTGGCACTAAAACCAATCATCACATGAAGACAAACATTTAGATTAATATTAGTTTATGATGTTCGCCACCAAAGCATTTCAATATATTTACAGAAATAAATGTTATGTCCAATTATATGAAGTATTTACCTCTCTTCCTTTATTTATCCACTGCTTTTCTTCATATATTTAAGTTTTGCTGATTCCATCAACTTTTTTTTTAACAATTAATGTTTACTTCGATGCATTTACGAGCTATATTAGCTATATTTCCATGTTATTTACTTCAGTTTCATTGGGCTGCTTCTTGCGGCTCCATGATTTTATGACACAAGGCTTCCAAAATTTCCCAGCAAAAACTTAATAAAAAAGAAATGACAAGGGTCAAAGGAAATCAAACAGATTTATGCCAACAGAAGTGCACATTTGGCATCTGCTAGTGTGCGAGGTTAGCTTTCTGGTGACACTGAAACATCACCCGGACCGAGGCTTAAGTTTAACCTGACAGTTTGCTGCGGTGTTTACTCGGTTGCCGTGGAAGCAGCGAGACTGGCAGACACTGGTTTGCCCCCAGCTGCTCTCGGTGGTTTCTAAAGAATCTACATTAAGGCCCAGTTGTTGTGTTTGGATGCCAGTAGGGGCTCTGATGTCACAGCTGTGACACAAGGAAAGTCCAGATTTATTGCCTCACCTGGATCAACAAGTGTACATTGCATTTCAACTTCTACAGTACAGCTCGTATCATCAGGAACAAAACAAACTATTGATAGAAATGAAAGGTCTGAATTCAATTCATTTCACCAACACTACCATGATTCACACAGTACAACTCAAAAGGTTTAGAACTCCTCAATTTTCTCCACATTATCAGGGTTAAGAAGCTAAAGTTGGTGCATTAACAGCCTGCTCTAGCACTGTTTTTATACATTTGTTAATGTAAAGCCCTTCATAATTCCCTGATAGACTTTTATTATTATTATTATTACTATCATAATCATTATTAACATCATCATTATTATTATTAGCCTCAGCATTATTAGCATTTATTATTATTATAACTGTAAAATATAGGTTCAGTTTTCATCCAGCAGTGCATCTTTTGCTATTTTTCAGATTATTCCGGAGGCTGGAACTGTTCGAATCTTAATGAAATTAGATAAATCTCATTGATGTACAATTATTAAACAATACTGTAAATGTGATTAGTGCTTTTCAAATATATAAATGGCTCCTACCTGTATGTATATGCTGTACTGTAAAAAAACAAAACCTAGGAGCAGACAAGAACTTCACTGATGGCTGTGAAATTCAGGAGTTGCATTTCAGATCCTGAAATTATACTTCATTTACAGTTCTCTGTACGTCCTATTTTCTTTAAAAATGCTCACAGACATTGGCACTGGGTTTACCAGTTTAAGTAAAACACCTCCAGAATAAAAGTAGTGAAACTTTCAATGAGAGAATGGGTTTTACTCAAAAGGAATGTTTGTCTCACAGCTACCTGATCTACATCAAAACACTGTCTATCCATTACATTAAATTTAGTTTTCATGTTCTTTCTAGTGGAACATTTCAAAATCTATTATATAACTTTATAAAAACCAATATGTATGTGCAATATGGCTTCATCATGTACATAGAAAACATCAACAAACCAGTAGTTTTGTCATTTGTTTTCCAATTGATCTTATTAAAATATGTAAGATTTAGCATATTTAATCTCTGAGGTAAATTAATTTCTAATAAATAAATTAAGTCGACCAGTGTTATATACAAGCTCCAGGTTCTTATGAGTTGTTTTTTTATTTTTTTAATTAAAAAAAAAAAAACATTGATTATATGTCCATTATGTATAATAAGCCCAAGTTCTAGTTGGTTAATTATGATAAAATGTACACTACAGGATACTTAAAGGGAAGTACTGACATATATTTATGTAGATGATTGCAGTTTTTTCTTTAATGAAGGTAAATTCAGCCCTTCTCTACATTTGTGCAATTGATTTTCTGATTCAAAAGACAAAATGTTTCCAGTGCACATTTATTTTCAGCCAGTTTTAAATCTGAGAAACTGACCTCTACAAATAGAAACACAGGCTTGGATAAGCTTTCAAGACTTAGCAGTACCCAAACATTTTCAGACATAGGTACAGAGCAATTACAGCTACATACCAAAAAAAAAAAACAAAAAACAAAATTCAAGTGTTGATACAAAGTAAAGCTAATCCACACATCGTCTCTGAAGGTAAAATGTACAAATTACCAGTGTGATGATGAAACTGGAAGTAATTGACGTCATTTATCCAATACATAAGTTATTTCATGTTCATAGTTGACTTTAGTAAACACATTTAATTAAAAAACATAAAGGAGTACTTCTGTTCAAAGAGACACTTTATCCACATCTTCCAGTGTGAATTACTTTACTAAGTATGTATCGGCAGAAATTACAGTGTTACTACTGATGCTGCGTATTATCTGTCAAACCCATCATAAATACATTTAAAAAACATGACAAGACAACAGAGGAATTCCTGATTTTCTGATAAAAATGTCAAAATTGAAATGACTTAAATATGCACATGAATGTAAACTTTGCATGTGTTGTTAAAAAAAAAAAAAAAAACATTCACCATTTCTTCTTTGATGATGTTTCACTGGTTGAGGCTGAGGTGTGGCAACTGTCCCTGAATGCAACGAGTGACACAACTGAGAAGATCTGAAAGTCTGCTCGTACAGTAAGAAACCAGACGTGCTCTTGGATAGTTCATGACTTCTACTTTTACTAGCCGGAGCCGAAAACCTTCTTGCACATGTTGGAGTTCTCCTGATGGAGGGGGAATTCAGAGCCGGGGATGCGCTGCTTCCTGCTCTTATGCGACACGGCGCTCTTCCCTGATATCAAACCCTCGTATTTGGTCACATATTCGCTAGAAAAACAACATTAAAACATGTTAATTAGGTGTTGTGTAGGTGATTTATAGGCGATAACTTTAGAGTGAGTGTATGTTATGTGTACCTGACTGGAAATGTGGCTTTGTCCATCTGCATGCACACCAGGAACGGGTACTCGGAGAACTGGACAGTGGTGATGAAGTCCAACGCTGCCTCCGTTTCAAAGCTGACCTCCACTCCAGCCCTCATGAAGTCCATGTCCACAGTAACATTTCCAGTGACAACTAATGCTCCCCTGAAAACACAACAAAGAAAAATAACAGAAACATGTTCAATTCCTTTCAAAGTCAAAGTCAGTTTTATTTGAAATTACGTTTAATTGAAATTATGTTCCACACCGTCCCATGCGTAAACATTGAACAATGAAGTGCAGATGCACAACAAGAACAGTCTAAACACTAAGGTAACATTAAATAAAAAAGTGCAAGTACTGACATACAGAAACTAACAAGACAAGACACAACATATCTTACAGTGTTCTCACAGTGTGGACTGGGAAGTAGTATTTTGGTAATGATTAAAGTGATTTAGTGCAACATGATTGTATCAGCAGTAGTAATAATATAAATAAAAGGTAAATAGAATAATATAATAGCAGCAGGTGTGTGCAATTTCACTAAGATGGCTTACAAGACAGTACATGTTTATTAATAATAATAATAATAATAATAATAATAATAATAATAATAATTTATCTAAAACCATCTATAATTTCCTAGAGTAGAGCAGTTTCACTCATCCAGATTTATTATTTTATAATTTTTGGTTAAGGTCAGGCCATGCGTCAAATGAATTACCTTGATTTTGCGAAATGAAATTGGGAAAAATATCAATATTGCAAAAATTCATATTAGAGACTGTTCTTACACAACACTCCATGGGTTTTACTGGTGAATCAATGTTGTAGAACAGGGGTGTCAAACATGCGGCCTGGGGCCAAAACCAGCCCGCCAAAGGGTCCAATACGGCCCGCAGGATGAATTAGTGAAACACAAAAATTACACTAAAGATATTAACAATCAAAAATATTAAAATAATCTTAGGTCACACTAATAAAACACTATCAGAATACACTATAAATAATGAAAACCACATTTTTAAAAAAATTTTTAGTGTAAAAAAAAAAAAAAGGTAAATTACACAAAAATATTCACATTTACAGATTAGCCTTTTACAAAAAAAATGTGAACAACCTGAACAAATATAAACAACTAGAAATGTCTCAAAAGATTGCAGTGTAATTGTACCAATATTCTACCTGTTATTAAATATTTTGTGTATTTGTAGATCCACTGCGATCTGTACGTTATAATGAACATGAGAAAAGAGGAACTGAGGCCAAATAATGGCAAAAATGGAAAAAAATGTGCACTTTTTTCTCAATAAATGTATTTTTGTTCATGTTTTTCTCATGTTTTTAAAGGATAGTTTGTAGATGTAAACATTTTAATAATACGATTTTAGTTTTTTCACACTAAAACATAAAAAAAAATACACATATAATTGTAGAACTGATATCATTTATATATTATTATGTTATTACTTTAATGATCCGGCCCACTTCAAATCATATTGGGGTGTGTGTGGCCCCTGAACCAACATGAGTTTGGCACCCCTGTTGTAGAAGAAAACTGTGTTTCCATGGTAACTACGGAGCCTCTGAACATCCAAATGGATCATAACTGATGACCATGAAAAGACTAGGACAAACACAGAGGTGGATGTGTAGACAGATGGACTGGACTATACACCTAAAAAAGGTTTTATCTGAGCAAACGTGGCAAGGGGGTCTTATTTGTCAACATGTATTTGTACCAATGTATTTCTCGGTAGTTCTGAGGAACAGCAAAGTATAACGACTGAGCAACAACTTCCCTTATTTCAAGCCAAAGTGTGTGCCAACTGCTCGAACATCCAACCTCTGTAACTTTGCCTGCAGAGACATGCCTTGGCAAAGATGCCAGTGTGGTTTGTTCTGCTTCTATAGATAGCCTGCCAGTCTATTATCAGAGTGGAAGAGGTACAACTATGCTGATCCATTCACCTGCCTCTGCCATTCCCCTGCACACAGGTTTGTCTAAAATGGTATTTGTGACCGTCAATTTTAAAAGAACCTTAAAAAGAGGAAATGTAGCAGCACCTCCCATGGTCAGAACCAGTATTTGTGGCATCCGAAGTGGTCTTTTCCCGCAAAACTGTTAATTAAACATGTCGGATTCTCATATAAATAATAAATAGGTAGCGTAATAACAATTAAAATCCCATAAACAATTTAGTGCACTGAAAACAACTTGGAACCACTTGATAATACACATAGTACTAATGTTAAAAATCCTACCCACATCTGAATGTAAGAAATGTGCCATTGCTCTTTAAACCCTGTTTCATCACCAGATGCCATGAGATATCTGACACCAGAATGATGACGTGCTCCATTTTCAGCTGCTACTGTTGTGTATTGACTGTAATGTTTTAAAATAGAGGCCCAGACAGAACCGACGTCATATCTACACAAACCTACAAATGAGACGGGCTTGAAACACAATTCTGGAGCGTGTCCAACGTGCCGGTGGAACAAATGAATCAGACAACACTTATAGACTCGCTAAAGTTCACATAAATCCAACATCAACACACATCTATTTGAGGTGGAGTGACATGGCTGGAACATCTGAAACAAAGGTTGTTTTCTAAGAATCGCTTGTCGATCACAGAGGCCTTTTGCCCTATTAGTTGTATTGCGCCAGGCTGTACATACAGTATTATGCAAATGTACAGAGTGAGATAATTTATCACTTATCACCATGGTTGTACTAGAGGTTGTGACCCACAAAGATACAGCACAAAACATTACGTAAAATTCTATGCTAATGTTTCTGGAGGAAGTCAAAGACAGCTGCAGCAGCTGTATTACAATAATCCCTCGCTATAACACGGTTCACCTTTCGCGGTCTTACTCTATCGCGGATTTTTTTAGTGCAGTTTTTTCTAATGTTTTTTTTTATTTTTTATTATTACAGTATGTTGTGTTCTGCATCCTAATTGGCTAAAGGACTAAATTTATGTTTACAAATTTTCTCCCACAATGTCTACGAAACGTTCCGCACCGGAAAAGGCACCTGACGACAAGCCCAAAATGAAGCGGAAGATGTTAACTATGGCAGAAAAAAGTAAACTTCTGGACGTGCTGAATGAAGGTAGAAGCTCTGCGGCTGTAGGGCGCTATTACGGGATAAATGAATGTTGGGTCCATTCCATAAAGAAAGAGGAAAATGACAGAAGGATGACAGCAGCAAGAAGTTTGAACAAGGATGAACAAAGACTCCTGCACCACAGCCTTCAGGAGAAAAAGACGCTACAGTGGGCGGAGTCAGGAGGAAGAACTGTCAAATACACCTGAATCACCATGTGTCCAACCTTGTGTTGAATATTAAAATTATTATTTTACAGGATTTATAAAAACTATCATAGTTTTTTGTAAGAAAATGTTTATATATATATATATATATTTATGCTTGGGCCTGAAAACAGGTTTTAATCTTTGGTTTGATTCTATAGAACAGTATTGTATTCTATAATAACTAAAAAATAAAGACGACTACTTCACGGATTTTACCTATCGCGGGTTATTTTTAGAACGTAACCCCCGTGATAAAGGAGGGTTCACTGTATACCCTAAACATTCACCATCTCCACCATCTCCTCCTTAGCCACTGAGATCAAGACAAAAACATAACAGATTTTTCTATGAGATTGTGCCAAGAGTACATGTATCCATGCTTTGCAGACACATACAATGCCAACATTTTTTTAAATTTTTTTTTTTTTTATACAAATTCCATTGAGTCTGTATGTATCTGTGGTCTCCAAGTGTGTGCAAACAAAAAGGTAAAAAGAAATATTTTCCTGGACACGTGGTTGTTTTCATCATCTGCAGGATCTCAGACCTGTCTATGAATAAAGCTCAGGTTCATCCAGTTACATGCAAGTAGCTGCCGGCTCTTTAGAAACACTGGGTTCCCATGGCTTGATGCCTCACTGGCAGCCGCACAAAGGAGGGTGATGAATGGGCCCAAGAGGCCTGATAAAACATTAACATGGACAGTTGGTCCGATGGGAGAAGGAGCAAAGATGACTCAGTTTTTTTTTGTCAGGCAAATTTTATCCTCATGATTTTCTTAGCACTGCGATGAAAAAGTCTTCACTGGGGAAAAACCGAGCTTAAAAAAAAACAGACATTAATGAAAAACAGCATGTTGTCATGTTACTGTCTCATTATTTTGTGTTTGTGCGCTATAACTCACATATGTAGAGCAGAAACACAACCTGTGGCGTCAGTGTTTGGTTTTCAGAGATGTAAAGCTGGACACAGAACAGCACTGTTCCACCTCTGGCATCACATCAACTGGAGCAGAAACATTCATTATTCACAAGCTCCATGCATGAATTATGTAATGTGATAGGTCGTTCCCAATGCTTTAAATGCAGGAGATGCCAAAACACTAAATAAGCCACGGTTTGTTTTATATACCCTTGTGTCACTTACCTTTCTCTAAAAGGTTTCTTACCCAAAGTGCAAACATTTTTAACCTGGTGACAAATTCATCATCAGATCTTTCCAGACTTGTCTTACACTGCTAAATGTTTTCAATGACAAAAGAACCAATTACATTTAGACACAAAACGGAAGAAGTTAGCAGTTTTGGTTTTTTTTTGTTATTTCTAAGTAATTGTGGAATGGGATATAGAATCAACGAACAACATGTTTAGTTGTTTAAATCGACACATTGTCATTGATCAGATAGTAATGCTTGGTTAGCAATAATTATTACATAAATGGTATGTGTTAGTGCTCGGGGGTGGGTCCGAAAGAGGACGAGATGATGCCAAACCGCACAGACGTACAGTGTGGTTGGGTCTGGTAAAAAAAAAAAAAAAAAAGCATTAGTTACATTAGCGCAAAAATGATCAGAGGTAGGGCTACAAGAAAACAAACTGAAAATGCAAAAATACACACAATAGACCAGGGTTTATCCACCATAACCATCCCAACCCCCTCTGTCAGACGTTTTTTGCTTTCTCAAAACTACAGAAATTGACTGTCTTTTAGCATCATTAGACAAACATTCCAGAATTTCCTTTTATCACATTGAAATTCAAGTGGCTCGAGGTGATGTTGAACTAATGCATTTACTTATTTCTGATGTTTTGAGGCTGTAGGAATTCCACCCTCCGCTAATTACAGTCATTCTCAGAGAGGTAGGCGGGTTAAATAGGTGATTGACAGCTGTCAGCACCATTTGTTTATAAGATTCTATCAGAGGACACTTGGACTTGGAAAAGTAACTTCATTTTTCCATAATAGTATCACACAACAAGGTTAATTTATCTATGTATTAAATGTATTGTTTAGTTAGAGGACAGTGCTGCAAAGCAAAGGTATGTGCATTTTTGCCTTTTGGTTTCAGCTCCTGCAGCTTTAACAACATTTTCCAGCCCATGTTGTTAATTTGCCACATCATCACATTGACTTGCATCTTATGGTGCTTAAGAAATTTATTAAACCACCTGTCATGAAAACAAGAAAACATAAATAACTTTATACTATGTCAAAAACTAGTTTCAAATTAATTTCATTGTTATTTGTTAAGAAAATGACCAATTGGAATAACAAAATAGTCTTTATTGATGAATAATAACCAAAAATGTCAATATTTAGTGTGTCCAGCTTTGGTGCAGAAAACAGTTTACAATTTGCTGCCATTGCTTTGAAAGATATGAATAAAAGATAATAACTGTAATTGTGCAACTTCATAAAAAATACTAATGTACTGCTGCATTTCTCTTTGGATTTTTGCAAAACATTAAACTAGGAAATGTATGGGTAGCAACAATAGTTCTGTTTTAGCATTTTGATTAAAAAAAAAAAAGATCTCGGATATACTGGTGGATTAACCATTATAGAAACATAAAAATATATTTTGATAAACAGAAATACTGTTTAACTATGGCAGCAGTGGAAAACACCTTATACTGGGTGGAAGTGGGATAATACATTTTATTTGTTTAAACACTGTATATGTTATAGGTTTGAAACCAAATGTGAAGATGTCATGTGCAAAAAGTGACATTTTGGAACTGAAAACAGCCTCTTAACACACAGTGATTTCATAGTTTTCATCATAAAATGCCACATTTATTCAAATTCTGTTTAAGCAGATGCATGCAAACCTGTTTTACACAACATCACCTTGAATATTTGACTGAAAACTGAAAGTTATCCACGAAGAAGGTGATACAAATGACAAATTGGTTATGTCAGAGGCTCACGGAGAACAAGTTATAATTGCACAGACTTTGCTGTAAATATTTCAGCAGCTATGAACTAGCCGTTCCATCTGTGTCTAAGTATCCCCTCCCCGCTTTTCTTTCCTTGAACTGTTTTCTCATAATATGATTTATCAGGGGTGGGATTTTGGTCTTTAGCGATCTCTTTTTCTACTTGTCTTTGGTGTCGAGGGTTTTATTCTTTAATGTGGCTATATTTAAATATATCTAGTTTCCTAAAGAGGGGGAGGAAAAAAAAAAAAAAAGAAGCCCTGTCTTTTTATTCCGTCCCTCCCCCTCCCAACCTGAAGCGCTTATGGCTGCACACCAAGGATGAGAGAGAATATTTAATTCTAAAAGATGAAAAAAAAAAGAAAAAAAAAACTGTGAGACCTTGTGCTGTGCATGCAGCCGGGTAGGCCACTGCTCCTCTTATCCTCGCCTGCTGTGAGCAAGTATGCTTTTCTTTTATTTT
This sequence comes from Maxillicosta whitleyi, assembly GCA_029822895.1. Lineage (NCBI taxonomy): Eukaryota > Metazoa > Chordata > Actinopteri > Perciformes > Neosebastidae > Maxillicosta > Maxillicosta whitleyi. The sequence continues at coordinate 6,845,139 of JAPSES010000104.1, forward strand.
GTTTTCATTTGTCCGGAAACAATAAAACTGGTCAGAGACTGTGGAGATAGCTGAAATGTTTGCAGTGCTTTGTAGTCTTTTTTTTTTGCTATACTAACAACTGTATTTGCTCCTATAATTTATTCGGCTTTTTCTTGTTTGGTTCATTGTAAACCACAAGTTAATGAATGCCACAAGGCTCATATATACATTATGCGGTGTAGCTGTTGCATTCTTTACATATGATTTTCAGTTGATTTGTTGTCTCTGCATGTATTTTCTGTAAACAGATGATGACTCAATCCTGCAAAAGCTGCTTTTTTTCTTTTCTTTTTTTTTTTTTGTTTGTTCCCACCTCCACCTCCTCATATATACATGCACGGTACATATATCCACATGACATGCATCTGATCTACATGATAATGCTGCAATTAAATGTAAAGTCAAAGTGTTTTACATTTTAGATTTAGTCCGGTGCCTTCATTCGCCTGCTTTGGGTCCGTTTACTAACGTACGGGTATAAAAGGAGCTGCAGTTCCAACATCATGCTCACTTCGTTCTTCTGTCTCAAAAGAATGGTGAGAAATGGAAAAAGAAGCTTAGGCATAATACAGGGGAACAATAACGTATGCACAAGGACTTTAGGACAAAAACTAATCATGTTTTCCACAGTGGGATGGAGAGCAGAACTGCATGACTGAATTTTAACCCATTTTCTTTTCCACTTTTTTTTTTTTTTTTTCTATCCAGAGACTTCAGTGTGGGGGTGGGAGAGTGGGATCCTATGGGATTCTATTTAGATTTCCTATACAGTTTGACTTGCATCTTTATCTTCGACAGCGTCTGCTTATTGTTCTCAAGTATCTTAAAGACTAAGTTTGTGTGAAAAAGAGCAGCAACGCTTGAGAGGAACTTTCCGACCATTTTTTTTTCTTTTTTTTTTTCACTCCTGCAAACTGACAACACCAAAATCACACATCGAACATATGGAAAATTCCTCTAAACTGTGACAGAAACATATAAATGGCCACTAAGCTCACAGAAATGAATAGGGCACAGACAAGGCAGTGTGTGCACAAGTGCAGGCCTCATGAAGCAGCGCTGTGTCTCAGCCTTGTAAAAACTCCTCGTTCAAGGGTCTTTAAAGCCTCTTGTCACATATACAGTACAGTCCACATAAGGAAAAGGGGGCCACGGAAAAGGGGGTGGGGGGTTGTGTGTGTCCTTTGCACATCTTCTTGTGAAAACAGATCATTTCTCACGGTCAGATAAAGGGAAGTGATACTGAAGTAGAAAAGTACAATGAATTAATTCAATTCAATCGGAAATTGTGAAAATAAAGTCAAGGTGAAATGTTTTGGCAGTGAAACAATTTTATTTTATTCTGTTTGTGTAGTTTTTTGGTTTTTGTTTTACTATGTGTTTCTGAGGTGCACTGAAAAACGACTATTTGCTAAAATTTTTTTTTTTTAAAATAGCAAGTTTGTGTAATTCTGAAACTTTTAGCCATGACTATTGACTAATGACAGAATTATTATTATTATTTACCTATAAACACAGATGCATAGACACATATTTACATTTATATTACATATATATAAACTTAAAGTAGATTTTTCACCCGTTAACTGTTTGCTAAAAATAAAATATAATAACTTGCATAATATTAATACGTCCATAAATCATTTATCTTTAGAAAGATCCTCATCATGACCATGTTTTTTGTGTTTGATAGAATAAAACCTTGGTTTTAATATCAGATTTTATGCATTTTTTTTCCTTTTGTGTTTTAATGCTCCAACATTTTAACACAGTTCTAAAAACATAAATTGAGAGTATCCCCACTTCTCCAGAGTCCACTAAACCACACCAACTGGGGACCTTGGTGCTTGTGTAACAGCCATGAACCAGACAAACAGAGGGGGACCGGCTGTGATGCTCTAAACCAGGGGTGTCAGACTCATTTCAGTTCAGGGGTCACAGCCCAATATGATCTGAGGGGGCCGGACCAATAAAATAATAACACTGAAAGAAGTTTCATTACATTATAATGTTTACATCCACAAAGTTTCCTTAAAAATATGAATAAAAGGAACAACTTGAAATGTGTTAAGAAAAATAAATGCAATTTTAACAATATTCTGCCTCAGTTTATCATTTACATGTTCATTATAACGTATAGATTACACTGACTTTCCTAAACACATTTCAGGTTATTCACCTTTTTTCTTTTTAAGTATAGTTTGTTAATGTAAACAGTTTCATGTAATTTTACTTTTTTTTTTTTTTTTTTTTACACCAAATCAAACAGAATTTGCAGTTGTCGTTATGCATAGGATATTATGATAATGTTTTACTGGACTGACCCACCTGAGAACTGACTGGTCAGTATGCAGAACCCGAATTATAAGGATTTCTTCAATGTAATTTTTCCATAAATTCATCTGGTCGGACCCTTTGTCGGACCCCCCCCCCCCCTGCATGTTTGACACCTGTGCTCTATACTGTGGGTTTGTCAGCTCTGAAAAGAACGTTTGTGGTAATCAACGTTCACACACCTCAGCCAACAACCGTCCGATGTTCTGCAGAACACCGTTTCCCTCTGCAGTGAACACTCATCTGACAGGTGCTCCAGGGTGATACCAGGTGTTCGGTGCAGGTCTCATGTCCAACTCCTCCATGGAAACTCAGCCCCACATGACACACCTGCTCCGTCCTGTATCCACAGTCCACTCACTGGTTCTGACAGGATGCAGAACATCATTGAGGAAGTGGGAAAAGCTCCATCACTGCCTGGATTCTTCTACAGTTCACAAGCGTGGGAACATTAATGTCCAGGACGGTGCATGATGACGCTCCAGTAAGCCACACCCACTACGAGTTAAAGGACCAGTTTAAAGGGAGTCTCATGCAGACAGTGTTCTGAACTATCTTGAGTGCTTTTGTTGTGCGTTACATAATGACATTTTTCTAGACTACGAACTGCTTTTCTGCTGTTACAACATAATAAAATGGCTTCTCCTGCTACTTGATCAATAAAAGTGTTAATCTATGTAAATGTTACTTGATTCAGGAAATAGTGACATTACTACCAAACTACTGAGAAATGTAGTTAGTTACTAACACTACTGCCCAATACTGCTAACTCCTGTGTGTATCATGTGACTACAACAAACAGAAAAGAAAACATAGAATGTGTAAAAACACTGTTTTTGTCACTACAATGTCATAATTATTGATGTAAAAACTGAAGTGATTTTGTTTTTTTATCATGAAAACATGGAAATAATAATAATAATAATAATAATAATAATAATAAACTTTATTTGTATAGCACCTTTCATACAAAAACTGTAGCCCA
>JAPSES010000104.1:6855010-6868381 GCA_029822895.1 Maxillicosta whitleyi
AAATGAGTAACACAATAGTATAGTAAGTACTACTTATACTGTACTTCTTTATTATCTCCAGCTTCGTTTCCATAGTCGCAATTTTGGGACCCGTGGCTACAAGTCTTTACGTATCGCACACTAGATCTTGAATTGAGCAAATGATAAATAAAGAGAGAGAAGCAGAATCTCTCTCGGGCTTCGTGGGAGGGATTTCGGCCAATAGCATATCGGCATCTTAGTGACACCGTGATGCCAACAGTCGTACGCACGGACACCGACCGTATGGCTGCGTGAGAGAAATTGTTGTTGATGCTGTAAGACGGGGGGAAATGCCGTAAGGCGGGGACGAAAAAACTGTATATCCCACGTCGTAACATGAAAAAAAAAACGTAAGCTGGGGACATCGTAACCCTGGGGTCCACTGTTTTTCGACAAAGGCGGTTAGATACTATAGGAAAGAAGTGACAACGTAAACAATAGCCAAAGTCGGACGATTATCACTGAGGGCTTTCTAATAAATTATAAATACAAGAGTTTCAGAAAGATAAATTGGGCGTAATAATGGGATCAACTAGCGATCTTTTGCACCTAAGTCAGTGGCACAAACCACTAAAGCCACCCAATCGGTATTTCAGTATACAGATATACAGTCGTTCCCGCTTCAGCATTTGTCGAACGGAGGGGCGCGTGCCGGGTGCGCCCCCCCCTCTGGATCCGCGAGTGGCAGGTACATGAATGTGTCACTGGTAACACTACAGTGTATGAGTGTATAAAACATATCTATGCAAATAATGCAAACTGTATCATGTAAAATCCAAATTACAGATGCTGAGGGAGTAAACACTCTTACCTTTCCATTTTTCAGATGCACCAAGAAAGGTTTCATCAAAGCTGCAAGTTTGGTCTTTCCCATGAGGCTTTCCGCTGTGGATCCATGGATGATGTTTTTTTTCTCAGATCGAGGGGACACATGCTCGATCCTGACATTTGAGATCTGTTAACGATAGGTTAGAAAATGTGAAGACCTTACATCAACACACACCAGGTATTTTGAGTCAAACCTATATATTTGTTACATTAATTATTCTACACAGTTGGTCATAAAATTAGAATAAAGTACTTTTTGAACGCCACAAATGTATTAAACTGCAAACATAATAAAAATTTGCAGCTTTTAACACAATAATCCCACAGTGTGCTCCTACTCTCTCTATTGTTATCATAATCATATTCAGAGTTTTTATTTCAATAGTTCAAATATAGGCTTCTATTGTACTTAATGGGAATAAATAATATCCAGTTCCTACTGAAGCTTTTATAATAAAGCCTTTAAAACATTTTTTGCCCATTTTGTGTTGTTCCCTCACTTGTGTTTGTAATTAAACACCAACTAATCTGGAATATTATTAATTATTAATATCAGGTGGTGTAACTGTAACATCTGATCATGCAAAAAAGAAAAAGAATAAACAGGAAGAAAAAGAAAGATGAATGAATGTGTATGCATGCGTTACATAAATGTATGTGATGCACTAATTTATTACATTTGTCGAAAGTTTTTGCAATTTTGAAAACTGAAGATTTTAAATATCCTATATATGTAATAAACCCCCACAAAAGTAATAATTATTACATTTGTGGGATTATTATGTTAAATAATGTTATGCTGCAAATTTTTGTTACATTTGTGGTGTTAACACACTTTTACCTCATCTCATGAAATTAATGTTTATTTTTGATATATAAAGTAACTGGGACTCGGTATGTAATCACTGCACGAGGTCAAAGGTGATTTTTGATGTGTATAAAATAGGAATGAATAGAGAAATATGTCTAAAAGCAAAATTATTCTTATTTTCTGGGCAATAGTGTATATATTCACTGTATTTTCACATCACTTCTGACGTACTACAAATTGAATCAGTTGTTCGTCCTTGCTGCTCGGGTCTCTCCAGACCAGGTTGACGTCCACATTGGTGGAGATCCTGTAGCCAGCGCTGCCCTCTTTTGACCCCCGGGTCCTGTCCAACAGCACATCGGTGGTGTAACTGAATTTATACAGCTGGTTGTTGTTCAGCCGGGGTCCAGCAGCACCTGAAGAAACACACGCAACACAGCAAGAGTATAAACACAAGCTGAAAAAAAACAAACACACATGATCTTCTATCGGATCTGCAGCGTTGTTCACATGTGGAGTCTCTTCTTACACTTGAGACTTAAAGGAACATTGTCCATAACGTCTTCATAGAACGTTCTATACGTTTTCATTCATTACATTGGGTTTGATTTGAGCATGTGCTGAAATCGCAGACTTGCAACTTGAACCTCCCATGCGTCGCAATGAATTTTTAAGTCATATTTATTTATTTATCAGTGCAATTTCCTTAAAGGGTTCGGTTCTTTCCACTGCACAACACGGGACACATTTGGAACTGTCTGCGCTTATTGCAAGTAACAGAAATATCATGAATTCAGTGGTTTATTTTGGCGGTTTTATACAAGTAAGACACATGATCCACAGCTAGCACAGTTTAGTGAAATGTTTTAATTTTCCGAACATTGTATAGTTAGTCAACACAAAATAAGCTGCATTTCTTCATTTCTCTCTTTCTCTATGCAGAAATATCCCCTCAGAATAGCACTATGATCATTCAATCAACAGCCAATCTCCCTGGGTGTGTTCAATGTGAGTAAAGATAAGTGTCTCCTCTGCTCTACTAATGACTTTCTATTAGAACCGTCTCTAGGTCATAGTGACAGTCAGTGTGACAGTACGACTGACGTGTCAGTATGTGATTTCATCAGCAGCCACTGAGGAATGTGATGCCAGTTTTCATCAAAAATAAAAGTTCATGGTGGCCAAGCTGTGACATTTCCAACCAAGCAGAAGCAAAACACCAACCTGCAACAACACAGATATTATGTTTCAATATGATTTTGACTTTACCCTTTAACCTTTTAGTCCAGTGATACCGCTAATGGCTCTATGTGGATACTAACATTTAAGGCTCTGGAACATCACACAATCAGATCAATGTAATATTTGTGATTTCACTGTAAAATTAAGCTTGTTTTGTTGCAAAATCTCACACTAAGATCTTATAAAATCATCAGTTTCTCGTTTGTTATCAGTGGAGTGTTGAGACAGACTGTAATCAAATCAAAACTAGATATACTAGATGATTTCTCAATCCAAATTAAACCGTTTAAGATAGATTAATAGATCTGGTGAAGGATCTGTGAGGCCTCATACATCCATATTAAACACTGACACTAAAAAAAAAAAAAAAAAAAAAAAAAAAAAGTCACATTTACTCACCTTTGGCAGAAGCTGAGACAGTGGAGGCTGCACAAAGCAAGAACACAACAAGGGTTAACATTGTGTGTTCTTTCTCTGTAGCCAGATGAATAAACCCCACAAAAACTGGAGTCAGTGGCTGAGGTGGCACTAAAGGGGCCAAAAAGGAAAGGCAAAGCGTATCCGAGCCTCTCCTATTATGTTTTATCGGAGAAGAGGGCAGACTCCAAACTCCACGCTCAAGTACTAAGTACGAGATAACAGCAAATCATTAACCTGAGGAGCATAGATTTGACAGGAACTTCTACTATTGATAGGTACAATCAGGCCCCCCCTCATTTAATACAACGGCTGCGGCTGCGCGGGGCCACGTGATAAATTCATCAATGAAATGGGATTATCGATATATGATTGGATTAATCAAGTGGCAGCACAGATGTGGCGTCTGGTAATGCGCGCTTCACGTGCGCGTGTACACAACAAACAGCTGATTGACGTTAATTTAGTCATTAAAATAATAATAATAATAATAATAATAATAATCAATATGAGGATTTAGTTATAGTTACCGAGCGGTGGAAGAGAAACGTCCACATCATACACACCTTTCACCTAATTTTCCTTCAGGAGGAACAGTTAGGACTTTGTGGCGTGTTACTTGGAGGAAATGGGAAGTGTGTGCGTAAAACCTGCCCACACAGGCTCAGGTTGCAACAGCTCATTGGAGCCCAAAAAAAAAAAAAAAAAAAAAAGGAGAGTATTTTAACCACATGAGGGTTTATTATCATGTGTGGGATATTTTTCAGTTCTAAAAATGTAATAATTATTACTTTTGTGGGGGTTTATTACATTTATAGGATGGTAAAAATCTTCAGTTTTCAAAATTGTAAAAACTTTCCACAAATGTAACAAATTAGTACATCACATGCATTTAAGTAATGCATGCATAAATATTCATTCACTTTTATTTTTCTTCCTAGTAAAGTAAACTAGGAACTACTGCTGTGTTTCACCCCACTATAATATCTCTTTATCTTCCCAAAAAGCAGCTATGTAGGCTAATAGAAGGAAAAATAAAAAGTTTTATAAATACATTCTTCTGTAGAAGCAAAATGAATGTTGAGATTAATAATACTTCTTGAAAGATACAGGACATGTAATCTATAATATTCATTTCAGAAACAAATGGCTGCATCTGGCTACTTTGGAGATATAAATGTATTAAGAATTTTGTTTAATTGAAGGTACCAGTGCTGCATATTTCATGGTGTCACTGTTTCATATGGCCACTGTTTCTTTTTAGTGTAGGACAATCACACTGAACAGTCAGCACTGATGTGTCTTCACAGCATCTCCTCAGGTTCAGATTGTATAATCGTCTCGTGCATGCAAACATCCTCTCTGCTCATTTTTATCTGATGGTTCCTTCAAAGTCCTGTAGTGAGATGTTCGGAAGCTGCTCGATTCGTAGATAAATGTTCAGGATGTCACTGTCCGACTCATTACAATACATTACATTTGGCTGATGCTTTTATCCAAAGTGACTTACAAGGTCCAGGCGTGTATAAAGTAATGGACCTTGCCCAAGGGCCTAACTGGGATTCAAACTGGCAACATTCCGCACCAAAGTCAGCGGTGTAAACCACTAAACCACTTCAATCACTTGTGTCACTGCAGTGGATGGTTGATTTGTAAAAACAAAAACATAGCAGCTATGGAAGTATGTTCATCATAGTCACAAAAGTATTTCTGTCACAGGAGTGTGTATTGTATGAATAAATAAATTTAGAGAGATTTTTAGGTACATGTGTTCTGTTTTGCTCTTTATAAAGAAGGTAAATATGTTTGAGATGAAGCATGATGATGCCTGCAGTCAAGGAAAGACAGGATACATCACAGAAACCTGGCCAAAGGTCAGATTGTAGGTTTGTAATAAATTCCCAGTCACACAACAAATAGATATGCTTATCAAAGGCAGGTATCTAAATGACAGATTACCTGAGAGAAAAGTGTGCACACATAAACTAATAATCTTGTTGTTCTCTACGTGGATGAGGACTGAACACTTATGCAAGTGTATTTGATGGCACTAAATTAGAAATGACAAAATAACACAAACCGCTAAGACAAAATCCGCAAAATGTATGATACATAACTGATTACTGATGCTAATTAATAGAACCCCAATGATCCAAGGTTTTGTTAAGCAGGTTATCATTACATATGGCTGAGTTTAACATTTCATCTACTGTCATATTGAGTAATAACAGAAACGTGTTTAGAAAGAAACACATTTATTTTTTTTTTAGATATATATTTACAACTTGCCACAATCCAGTTATTTACACATGAAACAAAAGAAGTTCTAATCAGAAACATGAAGTTATCGCTGTATGGCACTGAGTGGTAAAAAAAAAAAAAAAAAAAAAAAGAATGCACAGGTCAAAAAAGGAAAAAAATCAAAACAAAAACAATCATTTGAAGTTTTTTAGCGGAAAAAATATTTCCTCCATTACACCTAAAAGATTTCACAATCAGTGAAACACTGCATGTTTACTTTGCTTCTATTGAATGGCTGCTTTTCTTCAATACTTGTACTTCAATGCATGCTCACAGGTAATGTACATACAAATGGCATCTCAGTTGGCATTTCACATAATGCTGGTGAGAGAGCCGATGGGCTTCACTTTCAAGTACTGCATGTATGTAGACCTTAACTCATTTCTACAGTCACTTATGTGCCACTAAATCCCAGTTTATGTCCACGTCACAGAGTGAAGCATCAATATTTCTAAATAATAACTTCTTTATAAACAATAATCATCCAGATGGTGAGGAAACCCACAAACTTATTCCCAACAAATTTTCTTAAGGTCTTCAAACATTTCTGAGATGCTTCTTAGATCTGTGATAACACATGAGAGGCACAAAGTGGAGAAATATGCCAATATGAGCCCACAACACAATGTGTATCCAAACTGTCCAGTGAAACTTAGGAAAACATAAAAAAAAACAAAGGAAATGATCACAGAAACAATAAAGGTATATCTTCATTTAGGCAGTTTTCATCACAGAAAACACAAAAGCAATAATTGACAAAACACAGGAAAAATGAAAAAGCACTGATTGACAGTGAGATAATGTGCAAATATTGTAAATGAGACGCTTTATCTGTAAAGCAGAAATTGGGAAAATAAAATCTAGAAGTATTTGACAGTTATGGAGCACCAAGACATGGAAGGATGCAGTTTACAAGTTAAAGAAGTGCCCCCCCCAGTGGCCACCTGCTGGACTAAAATAACAGTCTGACATAACTGCGCTGTCTGTTGCTGCGATGAAATCCATGACTCTTACATGTGATTAAAGTGCTTAAGGCTGAGTTTTGTTCTTTCAATATCTGGACATTATTTTAATGTCACTGCCAAGACATGTACACACTACACCTCTACAAAGCCTTTCTATCGGAACATTAACCTACTGTAGCCTGACAAAACTCTGCGTACAAACTGATGACATGAGTGTGAGCGTCTCACAGACAGAAATAAATCTGAAGTCATTCACTGCAACTTTTGAGCAGATTCCATTAAACATCCAACAAAGTGCTAACCAGCCAATTCTCTCTACACTGGTGACTATTTTACAAATATTTTAAAATACTTAACATCGATGAAATAGTTAGGAAAGCCAATGTCCTACCGGTAGACAAAAGGCATGCAGTGCATTTCCAGAATCACTTGATCTTTGTACACAACCCTTACATGCAGTGATAAAAACTGCAGCTGTGAGACATAGAAAACCATGGCCCTTATCTAAGAGAAGTGCTACCTCTGAGATAAAAGAATTAAAACAATCTTCATTGGTCAAGTTATGAGCACTCTTCAACGCCTCCACTGGATTCATCATGTCAACAAATACTGTAAAGAATCTGTGCTGTGTTTCTTCAGTGTTTTTTTTTAAAATGTAATGAGCCACAGTACATCTCAGAGGTTGCACTTGAGTTAAATGCGGGGCCACAAATAAATCAAAATTTACTATGTACAAAGAAACGAGGCTCTTCATTCTGGACACGTTCAGTAATTGACGTACATCCCTTCTTTGCTGACATCCAAACTGAAGAGTCCTGTAAACAAAAGCATTTAAGAATTAAAAACAGCAAAGAGGACGATCATTACTACTGTAGATGTGTTAATGATAATGATAAAAAAATCTAAACCAATCACCTAGTACATCCTTCATGCCTTTGGAGAATCAGTGGTGATCTTAGGTAAACAAACTGTAACCACAAAACCAAAAGATCAGGAAAAGGACTGATTACAGAAAATTAAAATACAATAAGTTCAAATGTGGCCACCTACCAACTTTCTCTCACAGCTTCAATGTCGCTGACGAGATTCTGCGCTAAACAGATACCAAAAATCTAAAACCAGAAACAAAAAGGTGAAGCTGCATTAAGTGAGTTTGGGCCACATGGTGGCAGCAGCAGCAGCAGCAGGAGCAGGGACTGTAAACCACACATTGACACCTTATTAAAAAGCATCTGTTGTCCATTCACACATAATCCAATGCTGAACATCCCCGACAAGTGGCGTTCCTGACCTATTAATAAATGTAATCCCATATTTATATACTCAGATGTTGAAGAAAATTCATATTAGATCTCAAGTAGAGTTTGCCAAAAGGCATGTGGAAGATCTAATATGAATTTCTCAATGCCACCCCCACCCATAAAGCTTTGAGAGGTGATGAACCTGGGCAGCAGTAGTTATATGCACAGTCCGTCCCATCTCAATAGCTGAAGCTTGTAACTCCTTCAGAGCAGTGGTAGGGGGTATTTGGGACTTCTCTCACTACTGTAATCTCTTACTTGCACTTTCTGAGGACACTTTGATCTAGGCAGATTCACACATGTGCCATATTTCTCCCATTTCTGGATGATTCATTTTCACTGAACTCCAGGGGACGTTCAAAGCCTTGGAAACTCTTTTATATCCAACCCCTGATTTGTACTTTTCATTTACCCTTTCCCTGATTTCATAGGAGTGTTCTTCTGTCTCCATGATGTATTGCTAACCTGGAAGTCTGATCAACCAGTGTCTGGACCCTCTAGACCAGTGGTTCTCACATTCGGTCCTTGTGACCCAGTGTACTGCACGTTTTACATATTTCCATCAAACCTGGAAGCCATACATCATTATCAGGCTTCTGCAGAGCTGGATGATGAGCTGATTATTTATTGATTCATGTGTGCTGAAAGAGGGACATTTCTAAAACATGCAGGACCATGAGGACCGGGTTTGAGAACCACTGCTCTAGACACAGGTGTTTTACACACCCACACCACTCAGGACAACTTCATTTCACTAATTGTGAGACTATTGGCATCAATTGGATGGACTTCTATAGAAATAGACCATCAGATTTAAAAGGGTATGAAAAATTATTCATTCATTTTCTGTACCTACTTTATCCTCACTAGGGTCATGGGGGTCACGTGGAGTCTATCCCAGCTACTTACAGGTGAAGGTGGGGTTCACCCTGGACATGTCACCAGTTCATCACAGGGTTGACATATAGAGACAAACAATCACTCTCACACCTATGGGCAATTTAGACTGACTGATTAACCTATCAGTGCATGTCTTTGGATGGTGGGAGGGAGCTGGAGAACCCAGAGAGAACCCACAAACTCCACACAGGAAGGTTCCACCATCAACTGGTGTTGGAATCAAACCCAGGACCTCCTCGCTGTGAGGCACAAGTACTATCCACTGCACCACCATGAGAATAATTACACAAACAATTGTTTTTCTTTATATGTTTTTGTTTCATTGACATTACTTGGTAGAAATCTGTTTTGATTTTGACATTAAAGAGTTTTTTTCCAATAATGTTTTATGTGAAAAAGGCCAAATTTTATCAACGTTGATTGATTTACGAAAGTAATAAAAATGTAAAACAACCAAGTGGGTGGATGCTCATGATTATAGGCACTGTGTAGCAGCCTCTCTGGGGTCCAACCTTTCCATATATATACAACTAGAAAACTACAAACTACTTTTTTGTCCTTTGTCCTAAACTGTGGTCCAAAGTCACAGATTATAGGTGATGACTGTAGGGATCTAATTTAACTAAAATGTTCTATTTCATTTTGATTTTGACAATGATTTTCATTGAAAAAAATTACATATTTACTTACATGTTAAAGACTTATTTCCAGTTTATGCAGGATATGCTACAAAGTCATGATTTGTGTGATTATACAGTAATAAAAACAGAACTTTGAACATTATTTCTAAATCTTACACATTGGTCCTTTAATAGTTTACTGAGATCAGATAACAAATCTACCTGGCCTTATCCTTCCTTACCTGCAGTAATGCAATTCCAATAAAAATGCCTGCCACCACCGTCAGGTTGTCTTGAAGCCACTTCTCAAACTGAGGAACGCAGCCTTTGATATAAATGAAGGTCCGCTGCTCAGAGTCCTGTCAACACGTCGACAAAACACATTATCAAATATTATTATAGTCATATCATTAGGTGTAGATTAGATGTTGGCTTTCACTTTCATCACTTTTTTTTTTTTTTTTTAAGTCTCTGGACCGCTGATGCCAACTATGTTACGGTACACTCATAAACACCTGTCTCTCCTCAGTTGCTTTTAATGGAAACACATGCTTTTTCTTTTCATTCTGTGGTCTCTTCAAAATCCCTTTACAATAAAAATCTCTGAACTAATGTAACCCAGTAGTTAACACACACTCAGCCTGTTTTCCTGAGCTAAAACTGCTTTGCTTCAGCTTTTTCCTCACATTTAAAGTCAAAAAAACAAACACAGCCTTTTCCTTACATTATGCTCCTATGGAGGAAAGCCAAAACTAATGACGGGGGAGGGGTTTTAAGTCCCACTGCATTGCTGCTGCATGAGTAATACCACACGGCCCAAAAGTACTCATGGGGAGCCAGCTGCTGTGTTTTGGAAGACTAAGGAGTTGGGAAACATGTGAAAGAGGAATATTGTGCTCAGGGTGGAGTACCTGATGACCTCATATAGCCACATAAACCTGCCCGAGGGCTAAAAAAGCAGCAATACCCAATTTCCACTGGTCATACAAGGTTTTATGTTAACACTGTCAGTTAAGCCTCTGTCTGTGTTTGAAAAGTCTTGAAGTTTCAGAAACAGACTCACAGTTTTTGCTCGGATGTCATATCCACACTGAGTGTTGATGACATCTTCCTGTGACCAAAAGATAAAGAAGTTAAAGTCAGAACATACACCACTTAATTTTTTAAACCAATAATATATTTCTGACTAGTTGTTGATCAAGTTTAGTCACAAGATTAAGTCACCATGTCTGGATTCTAAAGCTAAAGATATTCAATTATTTTCTCCTTGTTAACAAAGCCCACGAAAAGACCAAAATCAACAAATGCACTGATCCATGGTGTTTTCTTTCTGAGCCTGATCTGTATTTCTCAGCTCCACTTGCTCTGAATTACAGCTTCCAGCAAACATTACTCAAATCAAAGCAAACGCTGAATTTATTTATAGAGAAAATTCAGCTACAGAGTCTCCTTGTTAGTGTGTGTTTCCAGCAGTAAAGTAGGTGTATATGGACCCGATTCAACACAAACTACAATAATCAACAATGACATAATGTAGAAGAAGAAACTAAATGGACTAAATATGTTAAAACCACTGAACACTTTAATGGTTTTAGTCTTAACTAAAGGAACATTCCGACCGCTGTGACAGTGACAGGGCAGAATAAAACACCTCGCTAAGAACATAACGTAAACACATGATAGGAAATCTAATGCTTATAAACCAGAGACGAATTCTTTAGAGCAGATGATAATTCTGGGAACATTATGTCTAATTCTTCATCTCATATTCATGTTAATTGTTACCAAATGTTGCTCCAAAACAAGTATGACCTTAATGGAGCAGCGTGTTCTTAGGTCAGCAAATAAAACACTCTTGTGCAACGTTCATAGCAGTGAAACCAGCCTTTTTTTTTTTTTTTGCTGAAACAGAGAGCTGTCACTGCTTTGCACTGCGAGCGGGAGTTCAAGCGTTTTTCTGCCAAAAACATCTTGGTCAAGATAACTCCTCCTTGCTACTTTGAGACTGTGCTGTGCTGGCAGGACTGACTGCGGAGGCCTGAACGTCCTGTTGGAAGCTAGCCATGATAGTTGACAGCGTCACACAGCCTTCTGCAGGACGCAGATAACACAACTATCTGTCGCAGGGAGGACCTTCGCAACTTCCCCTCTAGCTATAAGGAGATTGGAGGCTTAGACGTGTTAAAAAGTCCCAAAATCGAGATGTAAAACCTTCGAATTACATCCATGGGTTCGTAGGGTTTTACCATAAATTAGAGTAAATTGGCTGTGAATCCCGAAGAGTTTTGGAAAGACATACCGCGGGATCTTTGGTGCAGCAGGAAAACGGCACTCCACATTTCTCACGACTGGGATTGGAATCAGTGCAGTTGAAGTAGATGTTTAAATTCCAATCATCGGCACCGAAAGCTCCACAACATTCCCACTGCGAGATTAAACAGACACATTATGTCAACAATATCGCACCGACATGAATAACCAGGATTCACAGAGGTAAGAACAACACAGGGATGAGAGTAGCAGCAAAGGTCGCACATATTCCTGGGTGAAGTCGATCAGGTTCTGCAGATCGATGTCGTCTCTGTAGGCCCGAATGTTGTTGTTGATGAAAAAGTTGAGCTGATCCTTGATCCAGTCTTTGAAGACAAAGGCCAGGACTCCTGCAGTCAGCTCCAGGAAGAAGATGATACCCAGGAAAACCGAGAACTGAAATACAGACACGTTACAGACACATTAGATGACTAGGAAGAAATTCAAAAAAATTATTCTTATACTGGTCCGCAATATTTATTTATTTATTTTTTTTAATAAATTATCTGCCTGAGAGATTAAATGTCCTAAATCTTACATACTTCAATAATGTAAAATGGAAAAAAAATTGACCAAAGTGCTGGTTTTCTGATGTTTTCAATATACACGATTAAGTATAATGACACATATATATTAGTTTATGTTCATTTATGCAACAGTTTTATAAAATTTCCAGTAGAAAGAGCCTGTAATGTGGATGTTCTGTAATATTAAGATATTTTTTAAGTAAAGCTGTAGCTCTGAGACAAATATTTCTTTTGAGTAAAATGCATTTTCTAATTCATTCTCAGAATTCCACCTTTTGACACATGACAGTTTCTTGGGAACTAGAGCCAACCAGCATTCTTGATTTATTTTTTCTTTATTTGTGACTCAAACTTAATGTAAAGTTTCATTACTTTTATTCTGGAGGCATTTTACTTGTAGACCAGTATCATTCTTTCATTATAAGTTTGAATACTGAACGTACAAACTTAAGCAAAAAAGAATTTTCCCGCAGCGCTCCGATGCAACCAGCGAATCCGAGGATGAACATCACACCACCCACCACCAGGAAAAGCCAGACTGGGTCAAAGCCCCCCAGGTCTGTGATGGATGAAATGTTGGAGAGGACACCCTGATGGACAAACAAATCAGGGGTCAGAAGACTCATTAAATCATTTTAAGGACAGTTTTTTTCCTTTGGAGTAAGTGGTGTAATATTATAATATGCATTTTGTTTTCTGTTTGTTGCTACATCCCATTTAATTTACAACAAAATAAAACATGAACTTAAAGGTTGACCACATAAAACAGAAAAACAAAAGGAAATGAAAGCGACAAAAAGTATTTTAAAAAAATTAACCCTTTAAACCCTAAGCCTAAAATAGTCCGCTTGGACTTTTTTTCTTACTTTGACTATAAAAAGATTAGAAAATATGATGTCAGTGAGTGTGTTTGCATATTTTTCCACAGCGTTTTCTTTACCAGATAATCATTTACAAATTATTGCATGTTGCTGCCCAACCACAAAAAGTCAAAAATGCCAACGAAAAAAAAAGTCAAAAATGCTATATTTAACTGCACCATCTTCAGTTGTATTCCAGGACACATTCACTGTCACATCTTTTTTTTACCACATAATTCTTACATAGTGTCACAATAAGGTTCATAAT
>JAPSES010000104.1:6878426-6896290 GCA_029822895.1 Maxillicosta whitleyi
CATACCCTGAAATTCACACCAGATATAGATCTAGTCATTTTAGACACGTTTCAGTGCTAAGTTTTTGTGGGGACGCATTTTTTTGTCCCCAGGACGAGACTGTGTATTCATACTCGTGTCCCCACACATGCAGTTTTACAAACACACACACACACACACACACAGTTTTAGAACTGAAGAACAGTCTTAAAGTTAAATGTGTGATCTACAGTTCATGTGATGTGGCCCATTCTTAAATAAATGAGGTCATTAGACTCATCATCTCTGAGGGTAATCACTGCACAGTTTTTATACTTTTCTGTTTGATTACATTAGCTCTGGTTGGTCTTATGATCTGCAGATCTAAACACACAAAACAGCAGTCTATAAAGATTTTTATTCCTGACTTGCACTTTTAATGCTAAAAAATGACCTCAACTATAAAAAGAAAACTTGTATTGAGATGTATATGTGTACTCTTATTTATATATGCTTTTTTTTTTAAACTATGTTGCACCTTAAAGAAAACTTTGTTTTCTATTTGGTTGTACAATGACAACTGGCTCTTAAACTTTAATTTATCCGATTCACTTGACATTTAACCTCTCCTTGTTTTTTTGTTTTTTTTTTACTATATTATTAAGTCTTATCCTCTTGATTTTCTGTAAAAAATCAGGTAGGTTGATATGTTCAATTTACTGATCATGTAGAGGTTCAGAGTACATTAAAAAAGTAAATATAAGCAAAAATTACTTTTCTTCCTTTCTTTTTTTTTTTTTTTTTTTTTACATAAAACCAACCACATTTGATTTAGTGAATTAGTGTTGCAGAACATGTTCATTATGGAGCCTTTTAATACCCAAATGGGTCATATCAGTATCAGGAAACTGAATTTTACCTTAATTATTTACAATATTATTAGGATTACTGGTTGAAAAGTTTAGATCAGTGGATGACTCACTCAGCGGACCTCTCCCTGTGGGCTCGGTCCCCAATTATTGCTAAACTGTTTTGATGTTGGAGTTGGTCATACCATAAGGATGATTTCTATTATTTTACCCAACATTTATCAAAAATACATTACAAAAATAAACTATAGTGTCAGATTTGGAAAGTGAATTTATTTTTCTTTTCTGTGTGGTCTTAAAATGCCTCGCAGATGGAAGTCATTGAAACAGGTCAAACGGGGGACGATGGTAGATTTCAGACAAAACACTGACATTTGCCTCTAGTTCTATGTTGTACAAACATGGTTTTGAGGTTTCCCTGTATTATGTTGTAACTGTCTGTTTCGAGGAATCAGGCTGAAGGATGTACAGGGTTTGTACAAGTTAAATTTATAACCTTTTTAAGAACTTTTTAAGACCAAGAAGAGAATTTAAAGCCTATTTTACAGCCATACTGGCAAAAATTCATGACTCCTAGAAGTTAGGAAAATTTATTTATTTACTCCAATACCTGGGCTGCAAAATTCACAATAACTGGTTCCTAATTTCAATATAAATTCTCGGTTGTCGATGTTAATTTCTTTGCATCTTGGACATTATCAGACACATTTTAACACAATCCAGCAAACAAATTTATGGCGTCACTTAAGACCTACTATATTAAATGTAATACTTTTTAAGGTATTAAATGCAGATTTGTAAAGACGTTTAAGACCCTGCAGCATATAAAATAGCGGAGTTAGAAATATCTCCTACTGGACACACACTGACTGACCTACAGAGACCTCTCCTAACCCAGAGCACTGCTGCTGATAAACTATTCTTAGTCTTGTCCTCCTGCTGTTGACTAAGACAAACACACTGGGCCAGAACAAAGACAGGGGCAAGGAAGCTTGACTAAATTGGTGTGACGATAAAACACTGCAGTCACTGTGAAACACTTCGCCACCTTCCCTCAGGACCAGGCATCTGATGAAGTCATAGCATTTTTTAATGGTCTGTAATTTGTGTCAAGGGGAAGCAAAATTTCAGGATGACATAGACGCTTTCCAGACAGCACCGCAACACAATAAGACTCAGATAAACAACATTAAACCAGTATTACTCAGTTACACAAGACACTGGACAGTTAAACAGCAAGTCCATGAAAGAAAGAACAAGTACAACTTCGATATATCTTGTGATTTCCAGTGAATAAACACACTGGTCCTGAGGTTTCCTAATAATATACTGTAACTGGCCACGTTGACAGACTTTCTCTGTGTTACATAACAGGTCCAGAGGGGAAGAAGGAAAAAAAACCCTGCTTCCTTGGCCACTCATCAGCAACAGGAAGTGCAAAACCAGGGACACAGACATTAACAGGTCTTCCCAATGTAAACATCTACTAAGCATTCCTCACTGTAAACTTACAGTATTTAGAATTTTGTAGAATTAACCTTTCAATAATTATTCATACAGTGTAATATATAGCAGTTATAAGTAAATATAAGTATTAATGTAGACAAAGAAGAAGGTTTTCTATCATGGCAAGTATATTTGATGACTAGTTTAGTTTGTACATACAGTAAATATACATGACACTGGTGCAAAACGTTAATGCACGAGTCACTAATAAAGAAAAATTAAGACAAAATGCTGGTTGGTTCTAGTTTATATGATAAAGTCTTGGGTCAAACAGTGAAATTATGACAATTAATGAGAGAATGGGTTTTACTCAAAGGGAATATTTGTTTCAGAGGTACCAGATCTACTTCAAAACACTGTCTGCACATTATAATACACTTTACAGCTTGTTTTTATACATTTATTTTAGAAATGTACAAAAACCAATAGAACCATATATATTGAAAACACCAGCTGACCTGCACTTTTGTCATTTGCTTTTTCATTTATGCTATATTCATCTAAATTATGCCAAACTTACAAGTACATTTAATCTCCAAGGATCATTTCTAAAAAAAAAAAAAAAAAACAAGTAGACCAGTGTTATTAACTATTATATAATAATAGAGCAAAAACAGACTAACCATGATCATTGGCTTTTTCACACCAGTTTGTACTTATCGGCCCATTAATCAACACTATTTAGAATCATTTACATCAGGGGTGTCAAACTCATTTTAGTTCAATTCCACATTCAGCCAAATTTGGTCTGAAGTGGAGCACATTAGTAAAATAATAATATATAAATAATGTCATCTCCAAGCTTTTCTCTATATTTTAGAGTGAAAAAAGTAAAATTACATTATGAAAATGTTTACATCTTTAAAACAATGTGAATAACATGAACAAACTGAAAAAAATAAGTGTAATTTTAATAATATTCTGCTTCATTTTATCATTTTCACATGTACTTTATAACTTACAGATCACAGTGGATCTACAAATACACAAAACATTCACTAACAGATAATAATATTGTTAAAACCACACTTAAGACATTTCAGGTTGTTCATATTTACTCACATTATTCACAAGTTTTTTCTTTGTTTTGGTGTAAATACATGAAAATATTTACAAAGTTGTGAGTATTTATTTAATATTATGACAGTATTTTACCATTTTGACCCACGTGAAATTGAATTGTTCTGTCTATGGCCCCTGAACTAAAATGACTGTTAATATCTTAGTTTAATTTTAGCATCAGAAGGGCTGGACTGGACCCTTTGGCGGGCCAGATTTGGCCCCTGGCATCATATACTACTTAAAATACAAATACTATAAAGTAAAAGATGCCACATTGAAATAAATCCTGATTATGCATCACACATAATATTAAGCTCAAAACACATCCTAAAAATATATATATATCCAGTACATCTGCCATAAACCAGTCACCGCCCCTTCCTGCCAACAATCAAGCACTGACAAAACCCTCAACTCACAGCCGCCACGAGATACCGACTATCACCTCCAACAGAAGCATGTACGATAAGAGTTTGTCACATTGTGTTCTGGGCCCAAACAGTGGATGTTACGGTTCATTGTAGACTATACGTGACCTTGCTGAAATATTTTCTAAACGCTCCAAAAAACACACAGTCAATTTCGTAGCTGCCTTTGACTAAAGGTCTGACCTACAAAAACAAACCCAGCTGGCATTGTTTGCATAATAATTTAATGCATATCCTGAATACTGAACCCGTTGTTCTTGTTTGGCTTGAATTATCATGAAAAAAAAAAAAAGGTACCTGGAAGAATACTGTAGGAAAACAAACGACAACAAAAAAACAGGCCCAAGTCCATCAGTCAGGGCCGCAGGAATTCTGTTTCACGTAGCAGAACAAAAACAAAGTGGCCATTACTGATGACTGGCACAGGCAGAAATGTCAAGAATCACTAACAGGTTGAACAATAGAAGAATAAAGGTTATGAGACTGACTGTAGTCACTGAGTAAGGGTTGTGGGAAAAGGAAAGGGCAGAGCGTGCCTCCACGTTACAGTGTCACAGGAAACCATTAGACGCACATGTTCATGAATGACCGTGCAGGGCTTGTTGTGTGTTTTCAAGAACATTCTTTCACAGCATATTCTCTATAATTAGCTTGGAACAGACAACAGGAGTACAAAAGGTCAATGTACTTGAGTTGTCGGTACGTGATCCTGTCTCCCTTTAGTACTGACAAAAAAAAATTAAATATTACAGCAGCTGGTTTAGCTCAAACCATTCCCCAGGCGTATAAAATTAATCATTGATATTTGTGGGTGTACTCTAGTCTCTAGGTCGATGGAGAACCGCTGAGTAAAGTTTGCTGTTTCTATTTGCAGGTGAAATGATCAAACAAACATCCATGATCCAACACTGTAATAGTGAAAAAAAAAAAAAAAAACAGAAAGGGAAGAGCATTCACACATAAAACATGATGTATATAAATAAACCCCTGAAAATGGTTTTTACGCTGCATAAATTTAGCCCATATCCTTTTGTACTCACGCTACAGTTGAAGCAGCTGATTCAACAGTTTTGCATAACTCTGCATACATCCTGTCCTCATCTACCTATTCTGCATCCTCCTATATTTATAAACTGTTGCAAATCAGACGTAGGCATGTTATTCATTTTTGCCTTCCAGCTCTTTTCTTCTTCTTTTTGATTATTGGTGACTGTGCCCTTGAGTAACTTCCTGTAATTGGTCCAAAAGTCTAAACCACAATGAATTATGAGTGTAAGACTTGTTTTCTTCTGATCACAGACAGGATGCACTGTAGTCTAACATAGGATTTATTGCAATAAACTGAAAAGTCTGAACATTTGGACCAAAGCAGGACAGCAGAGGTGTAACTGTAACTGTAATGACATTTTTTTGTCTGAATTTAGGTCATAATAGGGCACAGAGAGAAGGGGCGGGACTTCTGTTCTCTATTCTGATTGGTCAATGGTGGTGCTGCTGTTTCTTTATGCGAATAACTTTTTTTTTTTCTATATCTGCAGATATTCATGTTAGTGAGATAATGTACAGTGACCCAGTCATTACAGAAATACAACTAGAAAAGCACTCGGAGAGCGCAAAGTTCAGGTCACACATTTGAAGACACTATATGAGAAAACTGGACTTCCACTGCCATCTGGTGGACATTTGTTAGTACTACAACAGCGTCAATAATAACTAATAGAGAATCTTTAAAAAAATTCCTGGATCCAGACGGTGATCCGGATCACCTCCAAAAAGTAATCACTTCCAGATCCCGTCATTACCAACCTATCCTGAAAATTGCATCAAAATCCATCCATAACTTTACGAGTTATGTTGTACACAAACCAACAAACAAAAGTATTACACATCAGATGGAAATGGAGAGTTTAGGACTGTAAAAGTTCATATGAACATTTTGGATGCATCCATCCAATGTACTTGCTCACCTTTTGAGCTCAGTGATGAGCAGTGCGGTGCAGGGGATGCCCAGAGTCATGAGCGATAAGGAGTTGACGACAGGTTTAACGAAGGCCAGCCCAGTGGTGATCCCGGACAAGATGCCGATGACCACTTTGAACCTTGATCTAAATGAAGAAGAAAAAAAAAAAAACAAGACAGAGGGTAGTTGTTTATGTGATCCCTGAATATTATTGTGAAATGCTGCGTTGTGTTGTGCTGTGAAGTAACACTCTTTGCAGACCACAGATAATAGACAGTCTACTGAGCTGCATAAGAGTATGGAAAATGTTAACTGACAGCCAGGAGAGAAAATCTGCCATGACAGCTCTGTGACAAAGGAAAGAGAAGTCAAGACATGTGATGCAGCTTTTAGTGCTGTCAGCTATCTTGGACGGGCCTATTATTAAACAGAAGAGTCATAGCAGTGGGCACATCATGTGACAAACCAGAGGCTAACAGTGAGCTAAACGAATGAACCTGCAGCGCAACACCAACAATGAACGCCTGCTTGCAAAAAAGCGGCACATTAACATACCGATCCCTCCTGAACATCTTAGGTAGATATCGCTTAGGAAACCACATGGCGATGGCGCACATGAGCACCCATAAAATGGCCAACTCATCCAGCATTTGGCCGAGGAAGCTGAGGGTGGCATGGAAATATGTTGATCCGATACCTGGAAGAGAGAGACACAAAAACGCACAGATATTAATGAGAAAAGACACCTGTAGAGGTTTTACTGAGAGAAGATAAACACACTTCTGTGATGAACTAAATTTAACTGTTAAACCACAGGACACATGTGGGTGTAACGATCACTATTCAGAAATGATAAACTGTATTAACAGCAGAAAATACACACACACACACACACACACTCTAGGCACTTAACATAATAATCTATAACACTAATAATACAAATTAGTGGCCTCTGTTCTAAGTTTTAGTGCTAAAACATTTAACTTTTACATACTAGTCGGGTCAAATTTGACCTGTTTTGACATTCAACAGTACTAAAAAATACCCTAAGCATCATTCTTTTATTCTAAAATTTGATGACTTTTCCTAAATTGTGCCAACATACACAAAAATATTTTAAAATGTTATACTTTTATACAGGTGCTACAGATTTTTGGACACTGAGGCTGGTTCAGGTCAATTTTATATATAAATCATAAAGGTTTTAAAGTGTTATGTAAAACAGGACATGATACTGTGTGATAGTAGAGGTTTTTCTCTAAAAACATGTGTTATAAAACTTTGAAAAATATATATGATCTTCCTGCTCTCTGAAACATTATATTTATACACTACATACATTAATGTGGGATAGTCTATTTAGACATTCTAAATAAATCTGTAGTTGAAAATTTGGTTTAGACATTTACTCTGAGGGAATTCTTGGTCTGTGAAGGCTTAAAAAAATGAACAGTTTGTTAAAAGGGTTAACACTTACTTCCTTAAATCATGATTTCAATCACATTTTTTAGCAAATAGACCGTTAAAATCAGATTTATATCACTGTAAACTCTGCATGATTAGATGAATGAATGAACGAACAGTTGGAAATTGTTTCTATTTTTGTTGTTGTTCTAATAATATTCAACCACTACTACTGAAAACAGCCCTTAAACAGCAAATTAATTACATATATTTGGTTAAATGTAGTGTTTCTTAAACTCCGACACAGTGAAGGATGGTTAGTCAGTGCCTGGTTTTATCAAAGTCCAGCAGATCCGCTGTTATCAGTACAATCTGTTTTCACAACAGCCACTGTAACAGAGGATTCCAGCATTTTAACAAACTCCTGTTCACATAGTGCTGATCTTAGTCACATATTATTGCTTGTAATAACCTGTCAGAGGACTTAAACGGCACTGGAAGTAAAAACACTACTTATACAAAGCCTGTCTTAACTAAAACTATTCACTACACTTACAGTTTGGTAACATGTGATGAAATCTGATCAGACAGTGAATGACTCTGAACGCAGCACAGGTCAAGGCCAAAAAGAAAAGCAGTTCAGTGTTGTTTTTATACTGAAACCTATACATGCGGTGGTTTTCCTACTAAAGTCAGAGCTTGTTCTGATGCAGAAACTAAAGGCTGCAGTTTAAAGCACCATGCTGACATCTCTAATAATTTGTGGTATGGAACAAGAAATATGAGACGTCAAAAGGCTGCAGCAAGTGAGCATAACCCACAGGCTGATATTTCTAAGAACATCTTTGTTCACTGCTGTGGAACGTGGATGCTGAACAGGTTTTGTAGGACATACAACACCATAAAGGTACAAAAAAAAAAAAAAAAAAAACCCACCAGAAAACATTAAATAAAAAAAGGTTCACGGTGTAGTCGATGACCCATTTGAGTCATGGTTTAGCTGCCCGTGGCTCGTGACGTCAGTTTTTGACAGTTTTTTTTTTTTTTGAGGTCACCTCTCAGGAACAGTGCATATGTGTGTGTGGGGGGTGTCAGGTTATCTTTGCTGACAGTGCAAGGGGCTGTTTTCATGGCAGCAGTTAAAGAACAAGGCACATTCAGTACTCTTTTGACTATAATCTAAGAAAAAACATCCAAGTTAAACCCTGACATTCTATGTGGATGAACCACAGCAGACACAGACTGCACCCACGGACACCTTCTGCACGGACAACGCCTTTGCTGGGGTTTATGATAACGTATATAAAACATGTTAAAATATGGAGATGAAGCCAAATATTTACAGCTTTTTTTTTTAGACGTATAATATATGTACTCTGCATGCATAATACTTCTTAATTACCAGTCATTTCCATGGAACACAAAGCTGTAATTAGGTGTGTGTATGTAAAAATATATGAAGAGAGGAAGAAAACACGAAAGACGTTACCATTTTTAACATTGTTGGATAAATCACCACACTGTGTTACTTACTAGTTGTCACATATTGTATTAAATCACCAACTATTTTGATAATCTCTTAATTCCTTTTGACTCGTGAATAAATATTTTGTAATTCTAGCTTCTTAACTTGAGCATCTGTGATTTCTTCACTACTGGATGATATTTTGGCCTTGGGAAGCACTTTGTCATTTTGCAGCGTTTTCATAAATTTCATTGACTACGGAGAATAATGTACAGAAATAAAAATGACAGCTACTTGCAGCTGCAACGTGCTGAATTGCAATACACCCTTTGCATTTGTTTGCATTACAGTTGCTCTTTAGATCGCCATATTTCCATTAGTTTCTGTTTTTCTGTCTTATTTGTCAGATTATATAAATAAAAAAAAGTTGGTAGTCATACACACTACATGAAAAACCTATCATATCATCTTGTTTTCATAGGTTCATCTTCTAGACACATGCATCAGCCTGACACTGCACAAACTGCATGAATTAAGAATGAGTTATGGTTATAGGATGGCGTCTTATGTAAATCAGCTTTGGGGGGGATGAAACATGGAGGGTTAGGAAGCCTTCATACTGCTTCAAGAGAATGTGTGTCTGCCAACTTACCAACCACAACTAGAAGAATCCATATGAGGTAAATCCCACTGTTGAAATGTGTTGCATATTGGCGGAACAAGCACATTAATATGGGCGGCAAAACAAAAAACAAAATGTTGCTGATCTGAAATGATAAACAAAGAAAAACTATGAGCAAAAACACAGCACCACTGAACTGATCGTGTAGTTTCTTGGCATCATGTTTGTCAAAAGTACTGGATCAGTATCCGGGCCCCACTGGCCTTGAGCAACTAAAGATCTGCAACTTAATGTAATAAACAGTAAACATGATGCTGAAGATGAAAATCAAACTGCTGAAAGTCAGTCCAAGTTAAAGGTAATCATCCTGAAAATAAAACATGCAAGAAAAGAGTGCGATACAAAGAAGCACAAACCCAGAGAAGCCGTGGTTTAAAACAGCTGGAGCCACAAAAGTGTGACTGTAAACAAAACTCTATTGTGCAAAACAAAATGCAAACATAAGGAACACGTCCAACCAAACCAAATCAAACCAACCGTGTTGTAAAATTCAGCGATGCTGGGGTAAATAAGGTAATTCCCTTCACACCAATCCACCTCGGAGCTGCCAGCCTGCAACTGGTCCCAAAAAATCAGATTAACGTTACTCATGTCTGGACTAGTTGTGTCGGATGGACAGTGCAGAGAAAACCGTCCACCGTCAGCTCTGAGGATGAAATCAGTCGAGAAAAGTCTGTGTCTGTGTGCCGCCAGTCCACAAGCTATACTTTAACGCTTAACACCTGACACTTATTGTGCATCCGACGACGTGATAGACTAAAGGAACCGTCACCGAGCTGCATTTTAAGCCGCTGTTCGTCCACAAAGCCTCGTCTACGTCCACTGACAGCTGCTCCGTCTGAGAACAGAGAGCACCGCGACTCGGCAAGAGGATTCCCCGACAGTGACTTCCGCATTTGCACTTACGAAATCGTCAGAAATTAGATAAGCGATGAAACTGTCTTCCATTGAAAGCAGCAATAAGTTTAAAATCCTGTCTTTTTGTTATCAATTTGCGTTTTTGTGCATTTATTTTTATAGATTATAATTTTCACTTTAACACTCAGTTAGTATCTTGTATATTTTAAATGTTCAATATAGTAAATACTACTACTACCACTACTACTGTTACTACTACCACTAAATAATAATAATAATAATAATAATAATAATAATAATAATAATAATAATAATAATAATAATAATAATAATAATAATAATTACGAATGCATACCAACATGGTTTAAAAAAAAACCTTAGGACACATTTTTCCTTTAACAAATGTGCAAAATTAATTCAGAAAAAAAATTCTTACTTAACTTTTAGATGCACTTACTGAATGGCTAAAAGTACAGGCTTTGCATATAAGATCTATGACAGATTTGCATCTTAATTCACATTGTCATAATATGATAAAATTATTTAGAAATAATTTTAATAGACTCCGCTCTATTGTGTTCTAGTTTTTGATGCATGCATTATACATGTTATTTATGATTTTTTAAAACAATGATTCAGACTACAAATCAACACTATACATTAAAACCTTATAAATGAGCCCGTTTTGACAATGTGAGGAGACAGAACAGATATTTGTGTCAAAAATGCAGAGTGAAATATTATATATATTTTTAAATAAATAAGGTTCAGAAGTAAAATAAACACGTCTGAAGACTTAGCTAAGTTACTACCCTCCTCTGCCTAATTTATCTACTTTGTTGTGTACTTTTCTTTTGTTTTCTTATATTTGCAGTGAACCGAGTTCTTGTAAAATCAGTAGAAGTAGAAATACTGTCTAGATAATATCCATTCAGTTAACTATCTATGCTATCAGACATGTATCAGATAGTTTTCTTTTTTGTTTTTTTTTAACCATTCTGGCTTTAGTAAAACTGCGGCTACGTATGCAAGATGATCACGTGTCTTCTTAAAAGCGAATGTTTTGGTGGAATCTATCTATCTTTACCTTGCACCCTCTGACTCTTTGGTAGACTCTTACCGACGCACGCGCAGTGAGTCCATACCCTCTATCTTGATAAACATTGATACAATCATTATTGAAAACTTTAACTGCTCGTTTTTATTGTATTAGTTATATAATTAAAGTGATTATATATGTTTTTAGATTTGGTAGACGAAATCTAACTGTTCTTTAATTTCACAAATAAAAGGTGCGTGTACAAATAACCATTTTAGAATGCAGTTGAAACGAAGATGTAGCTTACATTTTTGTTTTACAGTTTTCAGCTTTGGTTTGTGTATAACGGTTCATGAGGCCAAGGAATGAGTTCTCGCGATAACGTGTCGGGTCTATGTGAGACCTCGAGGCGGATATCCGGTCTCTTTTCCGTGGCGGACCGTCGTAGGGTCGGTTTGGCAAAATGAAGGTACAATGATTCTCAAACTATACATCTTTGCACAAAGCTGTTTTATTTAAAATAGTCATGTATATATGTTGCCATGATTCTGAACTTTAAAGCGGTGTAGTTTGATGGAGCATCGGTAGTCTGGTCATTTAGGATGGGCTTTGATTTTGAGGAGAGCTAGCTGTGACTGACCCTATCGGCTCACTAGCTGTTGAAACATGGCCGCACACTGAAAGAAATGTGCACTTAGTTCAAGTATTAACTAACTGCAATGAAACCTAATAGACTTTTCTTTGCTAACGTTCGCATTACGTCCAACGTTACCAGAGCCCCATGGGTTTTACCCTTCAGTCTTTTAAGACTTTATAAAGTCGTAACGTACAGTATGCTAACGTTAGCCTGTGCTACACTCAGCCGGCAATGTGTATGTGTAGAAGGCCTCCAAGTGTGTAAAGTCATTTGCATTCACCGACTTAATGGTATTTTCTTTAGGGAAGAAATCCTATTTGTCAGGCAGTTATTCGAAACCCCATACTTCTCTTGAATTGCTTGTTACGTGCTATACCTGCTTACCTACGTGTGTAGTTAATAGGAATCTAACTGTAACCAGAGCTTAGTATGAACAAGTATCTCTAATAACAGTTGCCCTGTATTTGTCTTTCAGCTGAACATTTCATTTCCCGCTACTGGCTGCCAGAAACTGATTGAAGTTGATGATGAGCGCAAGTTGCGTACCTTCTATGAGAAGCGTATGGCCACTGAAGTTGGTGCTGACCCCCTGGGTGATGAGTGGAAGGTAAGCAGTGAGAACAATTCAGTTCTTGTCAGTAAGTTTTGGTATAGTGTACATTTATGCACAATATTGTTTAGATGGCACATCAGCAAAACCTTACTGATTGTTCAGTAGTCACTAAGGTGGGACAGGGTGTGCAACAAAAACTGTAGAGCTGCTCACCAGATGCCTAAAGCCCCTTTGACCTGGGCTGAGTGCAACAGCATCGCTCTCACACTTGTATACTCTAAATGAATGTATATCTACCCATTCAGCATGTTATGTTTACAACATACAGGTGTGTTTTTGGTGCTTTATCCCCATAACTTATCTGAAGTCATAAGTTTTCAGTGTTGTAAGTAAGCACTTTGAAGCATTGGTGACAGCTAATTGAAATATTCACTTTATTACTGCTGGTCTAAGTCAAAACTCATTTCCCTTTACCAATAATCGCAGTCTGAGTGTCAGACAAATTTGAATATTTGAGCAAATTAATGAAAGATGATTCAACATTGGTTGAAAAGGGGCAGTGTTCAGTTGTAGGGCCCTGCTCTTGTGACTCATAACAAAATAACCAGTGGCCATATTAGAGACTTGGTCCCATATTTGGCTAAATTTTGAGAAATGTCAGTTAAAGCCCCAGCCACTCAATTAAAATGTGCATTACTAAGTTGTATCCATGTCTTCTCTTGGCAGGGTTACGTGGTCCGCATCAGCGGAGGCAACGACAAGCAGGGCTTCCCCATGAAACAGGGTGTCCTGACCCATGGCCGTGTGCGTCTGCTGCTCAGCAAGGGCCACTCCTGCTACCGTCCCCGTAGG
Source organism: Maxillicosta whitleyi (assembly GCA_029822895.1). NCBI lineage: Eukaryota > Metazoa > Chordata > Actinopteri > Perciformes > Neosebastidae > Maxillicosta > Maxillicosta whitleyi. The sequence goes on from JAPSES010000104.1 coordinate 6,891,700, forward strand.
ACTGGTGAGCGTAAGCGCAAGTCTGTCCGTGGCTGCATCGTTGACGCTAACCTCAGTGTTCTCAACTTGGTCATCGTCAAGAAAGGTAATTACATATTTAGTTCTCTCTTGATATTTCATGGAGATGAACACGAATTGTTAACATGACTGCCATCCAGTACTTTTTAGTTGTAATTGGTGACAAAGGAATCATTTCTGAAATGATTCTAAGTCACATTTATGGCACACCAGCAAGCCCTTTTTGATTAGTCTGTAGCCATTAAGGGGGGATATGATGTGCCACAGTAACAGTGGAGCTGCTCACCAGATGCGACCTGACCTATTTACCATGGCTGGTTGAACTGCATTGCTCTCTCATTGTATATATTTTAAATGTAAAAATGTATATTTCTTTGAAAACCTGTTTTAGCTCAAACTGAGAAAGCTGCTTCTTTGTTTACATTTAAAACAATGTGACTCCATCGGATTGAGCTTGCATGTTCTGTTCTGGTTGTCCTTAGGTGAGAAGGACATTCCCGGGCTGACCGACAGCACTGTCCCTCGCCGTCTTGGTCCCAAAAGGGCAAGCAAGATCCGCAAACTTTTCAACCTGGCTAAGGAAGATGATGTTAGGCAGTATGTTGTGAGGAGACCCCTGACTAAAGAAGGTAAAATTACAACTCTTTCATTACAGTAAATTTAAGCTTTTATTTTTGTTTTGTTTTTCTGTGGATATTTTAGTTTCCTGAATTTTCTGCCATTGAAGTCAAATGTCATAAGCCAAATGACAGTTGACAGCATTCAAATATTCTGAACCTAGTTTTCCAAAGTTTAGTCTGTGGTTTCAACTCTGTTTTTTGTATGTTTATGGCACACCAGCAAGCCCTTTTTGATTAGTCAGTAGTCATTAAGGGGGGATATGATGTGTCACAGTAACAGTGGAGCTGCTCACCAGATGCGACCTGACCTGTGCACTGTGGCTGGTTGAACTGCATTGCTCTGTCATTGTATATATTTTAGTTGAATTGATTACACATGCAAACGTTTCGTAGATGAATTTCTACATTTGTCATTGTGAGAATAAGCAAGTATTGGTCAAATGTTGAACTTTGGTGTTTATATTGCATCATCTCATAATATGTTGTTATTGAGGAGCATTTACTTCCATCATTCTAATTGTGTACTTGCATTTCATGTTCTACATTTCACATCCTTCAGAAGTTGTAATGATTATACATTAATTGGTCGAAAATTTAGAACAGAAGTTTTCTGTTTTTTAAAGACCCATGTAGCCAGTTCTGTCTTCAGATGACCCTTTTGAGATGCACTTAGTTCAGTGATGTAACAGAAAATTTTTAGATCATTCTTTTTTACCAAAGAAATCAAAATATGCATAATTGTACTTTCTCCTTAAAGCCTTCAAATGTTACTTTGCAGAAAGGGTAGTTGTGATGTTGAATCATGGTCTACCAGGCAGTTCTCATAGTGGCTAAAAGTTAAAAAAATATATATATATATATATATTTTCACTACTTTATGACTTCTAAAATGGATTTATAATTTAACAGGTTTTTATTTTATTTTTTAAGTCGCTTGGCTTTCCTTGTAGCTTGTTATAACTTTGGGTTGATTCCTGAAGATTTTTTGCCATCTGCAATTTCTCTAATATTTCGTCTTCCTTGGCAGGCAAGAAGCCTAGGACTAAGGCTCCCAGGATTCAGAGACTGGTGACGCCTCGTGTGCTGCAGCACAAGCGCCGCCGCATCGCCCTCAAGAGACAGCGCACTCAGAAGAACAAGGAGGAGGCATCTGAGTACGCTAAGCTGCTGGCCAAGAGGATGAAGGTAAATAGTTTTCTTGAGGATTCTAAGACACTTGGACTTGAGTGTCATCTAAAAGTGAAGTGTGTGAGGTGTAATTGTGCTGAGACATTTGACTGATGCATTTTTTCATGTAAACAGGAGGCCAAAGAGAAGCGCCAGGAACAGATCGCCAAGAGGCGCCGCCTTTCATCCCTGAGGGCATCCACATCCAAATCCGAGTCCAGCCAAAAGTGAAATAAAATCAAATAAAATAACATTTTGCTGAAAAATGGATGGTTGTGATGTTGTTGCTCATTGTTAATTAGATGGTTACATATATATTTATAGCACATTTCATAGTGTGGAATACAAAGTGCTTAAAAATGGTAATCGCATTAAAAGTAAGGTGAAGCGATGACGGACAAACAGTTCAACAAAAACACAAATGTCCTCAGATTTATGATTTGTCTACATATTGATACACATCCTAGTATTCCACTGTTTAATCATAACTGATGGGTCTTTGGAGGAATTGAGTTAAATTTAAAGATGTGCTAACCTGATTTGATAAATTGGTTTGATGCATTAACAGTCTGGGTTAACACTAGGTCACATGTCTATTTTAGGAAGGACTGAAGGAAGTTGTTTCCCAGGTCCGCACCTATACAAGCACTTGTATGAGTTTTATTAGAATAATTTCAGGCTGAAGAAATATCTAAGTAGCTACAGCTGTTTAGTATCTGAACCAAAACACATTTGAGTGTTGCATAAACGTGTTTGTCAGAAACTAACACAGGACACTTGGATATTAACAGTAAATGTAAAGACTGCTGGGGGCCTGTACAGTGATGAGCTGTACCATTAAATCTGTTGCAGTTCTACATTGTGGCATGATGATTGTGTCCTGGAAAAGTAATTTCACAAATTGCAAATTAAAATGTGATGTATGTAATTCTAAATGTACAAAACCTCAAGTTGATCAAGAAATTAGACTTTCATAAGCCACCATATCTGTCATACAATGAGGAAACAAATACACAAAAACACGGAAGTTACAGCTTCATGAAAATAGGTTTTATTGTACAACACTTGTCAATACAAAATATCAAGTATTCATCGCTATATAACACGTTAAGTCGTGCATTAGCGACTCACACGGCTCTTGACATTACACCCTTGTTTAAACACAGGCGTGCGAGTTAGACGACGAGTCATTGTCCAGTCAGGATTATCCCGTGGATGGGCCTCGAACACATCCTTCGGAGCGGGGGAGTCTTCAAAGGTACCGACAAGACGTTTGACTTGAGAGTTGTTTTCTTGGGGTTTGTTTAAGTTGTACATCTGCACAATATAGAAGAGTGTAGAGATGGCTTGATGGTGGAGGTACTGAGGCAGCATCCAGAGGTTCCTGACTAAGGTGGACCAGCTGGTGTGAAGGTCCGAAGCAACAGCTGAAGGCCTGGGGAACGTCTTCATGACCTGTCAAAAGTGAAACATTTGGCTCAATTTACACATTCAAGATCCGAGCTCAGACAGCAAATAAAATGTGACAGGAGAGATGTAAGTGGACAACCAGGACAGTGTTTTCCAGCTGTTTATATCAAAGTACACAAATTGTTTGATTGTGTTGGTCTGAACAGTTCCTTTTTAACCCTTGTGCGGTGTTCATATTTTTGTTATTCAGACAGTGTGATTGCATTTTTTTTTTTTTTTTAAATTTAACGTTAAAATACTCAAAGGATATTTAATATCCCAATTACAGGCAACATAAAAAGCATATGTCTAATATTTGCCTTTGTTAGATCACTTTTATGAATTAAAGTGCTATTCATTTTAGTTTTTTTAATAAAATGTAATATCAAAATATGAGAAAAAATTAATTTAAAAAAAGAATTGCTCATCATTCTTTTAATAAAAAATATAAACTAGTCCCACAGACTCAAACACCATCCAAAGGTTTAAACAGCATATTTTACTTCAACTCCCACCGACCTTTTCGTAGATTCTCCTGTACAGCTTGGAAGTGAGTGAAACTATTCTTGCAGGGTAACCAAGTGATTTCGCTTCAAATCCCTCCACCAAGCTGGGGTTGTTCTCTGCAAAGTTGAATTGGACCATGATAATTCAGATATATACTTGTGAATGTCACAGCAGGTGTGTTTCATCATGTATCAGGATTGTACCTTCGTTGTCATCTGTGGGAGGTAGCATTCGGTCAATTAGAGCCTCTGACGAGTTCAGAGCACAGTCCAGGCTCAAACTGGCCAAAGTAATGACTCTTTCCACAAGAGAATGGTTGATCTGGTTACCACCCTGCAGTACAAACGCCATCGCATGTTCAACCGTGTCCATAGTAGTTTTAGTGGCAACGCTTACCACCTCCTGGACTGCATGCATCCTGTCTTTAGCACACGCCACAACCTAGATGATGTAGACAATCAGAGGGGTTAACCGTTACTGCATTTATGAATACCTTCAGGAAAGAGGAATTTGTCCAAATACACAGCGGTCCATTTATCCACTGTGTATTTGAAGATGAGAGGGTTTTTGTTGCCATTACAAAGCTTAGGCACAGCAGTCAAATGCATTTTGAATGTGGATGTCCAAAGTGTAGTGGTTGTAGACTGTCCCTGACAGACAGCTTTATTACCTCTGCCAAGGAGGTTATGTTTTTGTCTGCGTTTGTCTGTTTGTGTGCAACATAACTCAAAAAGTTATGGACGGATTCTGATTAAATTTTCAGTATTTGTTGGCAATGGCACAAGGAAGAAATTATTAACTTTTGGGGGTGATCCGGAAGAAATCCTGGA
>JAPSES010000104.1:6902092-6931665 GCA_029822895.1 Maxillicosta whitleyi
AGAAATGTGGATTTGTTCATTTCTTTGTTAGCAGCATGTAATTCACATTTCTGTGGGTATGTTTCCAGTGTCAAGAACCTAATAAAATAGATTAAAAAAACAAATGTGGGAGTAATATTGCAGGGTGTCAGTCACAATATTTGGGGAAACTGTGGAGTGCTTTTCTAGTTAAGGTTTGTTAAAGCTTTTTCATGTATTTCTGTGCTGGTTTGTCTAAATGTTTGATTGTTTGTGCATGTCAGCCGTGCAGTGAACTAGCGAAATGTGGCAGTAGTTGGAATAGGCTCTAGCACCCCCACCACCCTCAAGGACTGAGCATTTTCAAAGTGAATGAATGAATATACATAGGGTAATAATGTCAAAATATAGTGATTTTTATGTTTTTATTCACAAAACATACCATTTTCATGCTTGATGACCCCCCACAAACTATGAAATATGCTCATGTTAATGCATTAGTTTCATATTTCACCTTTTCCGTGGGTGTAAGAAGCACTGGGAATGTAGACTCCAACCAGTCAAGACTTCTGCATGCAACATCGTTAGCAACGGAAACTAGAAATAAATGTTACACAGGGTAGCATAAAATATTAGTCCAACTAGAATAAATGGTGTTAGTATCCTTCTCTGTCTAAACTGTCAAGAGTGACTTGCAATCCAATATGTATTAAAAATCTTTCTAGGACAATAAAAGTGCCAGTCATACTCACTGTGAGGCTCCATTTTAACAATGACAGGTGAGATTCTGTCAGTGGCCATTGAACCTATAACTGTCACACTGTTCTCCAGCACCTCACACAGCTTTTTCAAGCTGGGGTGGCTGCATTTAGTGTTGGTGTACAAGACTGACAGCTTGGCACAGGCTGAGCGGAATATGGGCAGCTTGACCAGCCTGTCAGCAGCGCTCTCAGCTTTCTGCAGGACATGGAGAGAAAATACATCACTTCACATTCAGTCATGTCGACCTTCAGGCAGCTTGTAGTAACATATTCTGAATGTCCAACAATGGGAGTTTTCAATACTTCAACCAGTGCCTTGTCTATTGGATTTAACATATCCCAGAAAAGTAGTCTGTAGCCCATTTATCTAAAAGTAGGTGATTATCTTGTGGAATCTTTATCAAATTTACACTCATAAAATCCCACAGGTGTTTTAGGAACACAAGTAATTAGCCAGTAGGAAGTGCTCGTCCATTGCATCTAATTAAACTGTACTCACCAGGTTGTTGTTCAGCGTCATGTTCATTGCACTTTAACAAGAAAACACATACAAGCCTCTAAAGAAAGGCTAAAGGTTACAGCATGTACACGTATCTCCTAAAGGTGCACTACTCACTCTGCAAACTGCTGCTTCGCTAATGAACCTCACCCTTCTCTGACGGAAAAAAGCGCAAGTCAATTAGTATCACCTGTAGCGCCACGTTTGAAGCATTTCTCGCGATATTTCAGCTTCGAGATTATCGTTATCCCCATAGCAAATTAAGTCACTTTTACTATGGAATTATTATGTCTTTTTGCTCTTGTAACCTTGTTCACACGTCTGGTCGAACGTTTATTTGTAGCAAAAATTCCTTAGGTGTTTGCTGATTTATTTTATTTATTTATTTATTTATTTTTTTTTTTGGGGGGGCTTAAATATCATTTAAAGCAATGAGGTTAACATGATAAACGCATATAATTGTCATATTATCTGTTGAGGTAGCCTACTTTTTTCCACGAACTTTATTATAGAACCATAACAATATGATCAAACATTACAGACAACAAACAATTTCCAAAAAAAAAAAAAAAAACAACAAAAAAAACAGGGGCTTTAATCATAATATTTTAAGGAATTATTGGTACATTCTAATGGATTTTGATGCTTTTTTTTTACTATTAGGGATAATTAATTAAAATAAATTATCAAGTCATAAATAAAAATTGTAAAATGTTGAACTTTTTCAAAAAATGTACCTATATTTATGAATATCAAATTGCTCCAACAAAAGAAAATGATTGGCTAGAAATTATATTTTCGAATTAGTGCTCAGGTGTTCATTTGCACTGTGATATCTAGACCTCCTTTTAGAATAAAGTCATGTCATGTAGAATTCATGTAGGAAAAAATGCCTGCACGTTATTCCATGTCAGGGCTTTTGGAGGGAATTAGATTTTTCTCTGATGCTGGTTTGATGCAATAGTTGTACTACTACTGGTAGTAGTAGTAGAATACTAATGAGCACCCTTGTACCTGTACCATCTATTCACTAACAGGTTTTTCTGCAGCATAGAGTAACGCATTGTGAAGTGACAAATAGGCTGCAGTGGTTCGTTACAAGAAAATTCAATGACGGCAGAAAATAATCATGTATGCAAGAAGGAAATAATGCAGGCTGATTCAAGGCAGGTTCAACAGGCGCAGACCCTCAGAGTATCATCTGAATATTGATGAGCACTGAGGTGATTTGGGATGAAGCAATGCTGTCGCTCGTGTGTACAAAGGTTCCTAGAGGCGTGCACGCTCTAAGCCACGAGGGCTATCCGCGGTGGTGCTGATGCTGCTGATGTGGCTGACTGCCGCTGCAGCATCACGGAGCTCAACCCCGTCTCCTGCACACATCGCGTCCACGAAATGCTTCTTCGTATCGGTATGCGTCAGGGAGGAGGTGTAGCCCGATGTGATTGTGTGGCAGCAGCAGTCACAGGATTTGGGACTGTTGTCCGCTGCAAAACTGTGAGACACAAGAGAAGCACGTGTAGTGGGTGGTCCTCAGAACTCGGTTTTCACGTGGCTCTAGCGAGCGCCGAGCCCGAGCCGAGCCGCCACACCATCAGTCCAGTGCGGCAACACCAGGAGAAAACATCAGCATGGCTGTGGAGATGGAGCCTTCAGAGTGAGTGCGCACGGATTTGGATGTTTTAGAAATAACAAGTTTTCAGTCATAGTTTTATGATGATTAAAAATGTAAATTAGACACAGTGTAACTATCCAAAAGGCTGGAATTAGACGCATGGGTTATCTGAGGTGTTGCCTTCTCCTCTGGGGAGTTCAAATTTGTCTGATTTGACGAGTTTCTGTGTTTCTTTTTCATATTAAAGAAGGATATACATTGATTTTATTTCATGTGGGCTGTGCATTTACAACTACACCTCAGGGTAGTAGGCTGTGCATCTATAGCTCGGTCTTTTTCTATGACGTTGTTGTTTATTGACTGCGCACATGTGGCGTTTGTTGAATCGGTTGTAGATCCTATACCACCCAAACACGCACGTATATTTATGTTCTGTCTGCTGTGGGCAGTTTACTTGACGCATTGCCAGTTTTGTCCTTATTCAGACGGATTATGTCATTTAACCTTGTGTGTTAGATGAGGATTTAGGAGCAGAGGAGGGTCCACGCCATTCACTCTGTATGGATTATGCTCCATCCAAATGTGCCTGTTGATCTGCCAGCCTCTGCACCCACGGATGTGGCATGAGGGTGTCTGTTTTGGTGCTATTTACCTGCCTTCTTTCCTTTTTCTATAAGGCTGAGCAGACATTGATATCAGTATATACCTGGATGTGGGGTTTAATGTATTGTTAAAGGCTTTAAGAAAATAAATAAAACAGGTTAATTAGAGCTGTAGATCAGTAAAAGATGTTCATAATGACAAGTGTGAACAAGCAGTGTTATAAATCAGTGTCTGTTTAGAGGGATGACGCTCCTCCTTCAGAGGGATGGAGTAACATTACCTGTGACAGTAGTTTTGAGGATGCTCAGCAGCTCTGAAGTGGGACTAAAGCCTGCATGAAACAGGTCCTCAGCTCATGTAGTCTGTTGTTGTGACTGGGAGAGCTCCAACATGTTTCTTTGTGTTGAAGCTTTGCAAAGAGTGGCGTAGCAAGAGTTTAATCCTCTTGCTGATCAATAACAACAGAGGCAATGCCATTGACATTGTCCTTGAGAATATTTTGTTGTACCAGAAACAACAACCTGCTGCAAAAATTCAATTTGAATGAGTGGAGGTCTCATGGAAATAATGACAGTCATTAAATTAACCTACCTGTCTTTGTAGTGTCATCCGCCTGATCATGCAATATCTGAAGGAGAACAATCTCTACCGAACACTGACCACTTTACAAGAGGAAACCACCGTCTCCCTCAACACAGTGGACAGCATCGACAGTTTCATAGCAGACATAAACAGTGGCCATTGGGACTCTGTCCTATTAGCTATTGAGTCTCTGAAGTTGCCTGACAACACACTTATTGACCTTTATGAGCAGGTGACTTTGTCTTTCATACAACTGATGTCATTCCTGGCTTGCTTATTTGATTAACACTGATTTGTGTCAATAAACTCTGATGTTTGTAACAGGTTGTAATGGAGCTCATTGAAATGAGGGAGGTGGGTGCAGCTCGCTCACTCCTTAGACAAACCGACCCAATGATCATGCTTAAACAGACACAGCCAGAGCGGTACATGCATTTGGAAAACCTGCTCACATGCTCCTACTTTGACCCCCGTGAGGTGAGACTATAAACTTTTGTCACACTACTCCGTCGAAGAGCAACTAATGAAATAACATTATTTTACTGTTTTTATTCGAACGAACTGCAGGCATACCCCAAAGGCAGCAGTAAGGAGAAAAGGCGTAGGGCTATCGCTGAGGCGCTGTCGAGGGAGGTCAGTGTGGTGCCTCCTTCCCGCCTCATGGGGCTTTTGGAACAAGTCAGCGTGAGTATAAGCCCCGAAGACGATCAATATCTTTCCCACTACTCACTTAAATTATACAGCAACACCTCTCAACAGATGCCGGATGCACTCTTTGATTGTGAACATAAGATTGAAACTATTCCTTATCCCTTATTTTTCTTTCATTCCCTACAATCATGTACATACTGTGGATGGTGCTTTATTTCTCTCTTTTACATTATATTGGTGCAAGCTTTTTCATGTAGTGGAGGATCATATACTGTACTTCTGCAGCCGTTTTGTATTTGTTTTTAGTGTTGTAATACTTTTTATGGCACTGGATAGTAGAAGTAGTAGATAGATGTGATATCATATGCAACAACTTGCTTACTTGGTTATTTGCATTTGAAAACAATAAAGCAAAATTCTTGTTTATGGGTGTCATCCAGTCTTCCACTGTTCTCCCAGAAACACAAAAATGTAATGTTTTTTTACACTTTTTTTTTTTTTTTTAATAATTCAGGAAAATTTTATAGTTCTAGCAGCTGGAATATTAAATATCATAAACTTATCAACACTGATGTAAAATTTAACAGTATTGTTACCGTGACACTGTAAGAAACTGAGTGAATCGGAACATCTCAACGCTCTATATGTTGATGATGGGCAGCAGTGACTGAACCATCCAGTTGTGTGTACCATCATCCTTCTACAGTCCATGAGGATACATCAGGATCATCTCTCCCCTGATTTGACCATTGAATCGTCTGCGAACAAGGACAAACACCTTGAAAAAGAGAGCTATCCAACCCAGCTGTACCGCCACATCAAGGTAAAACACCACCACAAACAATAGCATGTATTGTATTCATATTAACTGTATATGGGCCAGTGGTGTAAGGATGGTGATCATGTGTTATTTTGTGTCCTTGTGGTTTAACCCATAAAGACCCAAACACCCACTGGTGACCAAAATCATTTACCGATATAAACAGTTGATCCACTAATCCTATCAATCCATGTAAATAATTGGTGTAAAATGCAGTTCATTCAGAGGCTCTGTAGTTACCATGGATACCTGTCATCTTCTACAACATTGATTCACTTGTAAAACCCATGGAGTTGGATTAATGACAGTGGATGGAGACACTTGTTTTTATGTTCAGTTAGTGATAGATTTCACTGAAAAAGTCAATTTTTCCTCAATTTTCTCAGGTTTTGATATAATAACCTTTAATTTTAATTTTTTATGGACATCAATCATCATCAGTAAATTAAATGTAGAAAATACCTGATTGTCACTAAAGAATGGAAAATACAGACTATTATTGGAATAAATGGTGATATATCACTAAAGAACTGTTAAAAATAGAGGAAAAAATAATTTGGGAACTGACACAAATATAGTACTGGGTCTATGGGTAAAGTAAATTGAAAAGCGAAAACAAGCTTTTTAGAGAATATTTGGAGAATAACAGCAAAAGTGTGGTGTGAACCATAATAATGGGTTGACAATATTGAAATGAACATTAAAATGTGTGAAACATTCAATCTGATTTGGCGTTATCTCACATTATTGTAATTCAGCATTAAATAAAAATAAATTTAAGTTATTCTTTTGTTTGTAGTTGCACCATTTGCCATTTTTGATTCCATTCAGTCTCAGTTTAGGTGAAATATGATGCAAAACTCTTTTTGTATGACACAAAACCAACATAAAAAATAAAAAGTACTTTTTAACAAATCTAATCTGTGCCTTTGAAAGAATTTGTGAACGACTCAACCTGTCAGTGCTTACTTTTCATTGACCCAACAGTGTTCAGAAAATGAATACGTTTAAATACAGGTCGTCCTCGGGTTACGAATGAGTTCCGTTCCTACGCTGTGGTTGTAACCCAAAGTCGGAATTAACCCTTTAGTACCCCTAAATACCCCCTAAATCTCTAAATAACTATCCAAATACATGTATTATACTTCTATATAAGTACTTGGAGATATCCGTCTGGAAGGAAATCTTCTTTTTTTTCCTCCCAGATCTCACAGTAGCACCGTACACTGTCCATCACTCCCCTTGAAGCTTTAGAAAAGCATTCCATATTGGGATCCTCTGCCTCGATTCGTGCAATAGCCTGTTCTAGAAGTGAAAAGGAGTATGTACGTACAGTAATGGAGGACGAGACTCCGGCGTTGTAAAGTCGAAATAACGTAAGTCGGAACCCGAGGACTACCTATATTCTTATTGTCAGTTTCCTTTATATTATGTCTCTGTTAATTATACATAATATATATGACAAACTCATATAGACACAGCTACTGTAATTGCTTCAGGCACCTGAAGGTCTTTGTCTTGGTCTCTGGCTGTGCTTTTAATCACTTGCCTCCAGATGGATCTGCTTGAGTTGCTTGCCCTTGCTTCACTCTGCCCAAGGGTAGACGTGGTCAGCCCATAAAAGAACCCACCACAGCACAGTGGACAGCTTTATGCCTCTGAGGTTGCCTGATACCAAGACTTTATTACTTTAAAGAGCACTTGGATCACTGCCTCCTAACCTAAGAGGCGAGTATTCATTGTAAAAGTAAAGGAGGTTAATGAGGTTTTATGTGTCTCTTTAATCTGCAGTTTGGTCGACGGTCACATGTTGAATGCGCCCGTTTCTCCCCTGATGGCAAATACTTAATTACTGGATCAGTGGATGGCTTTATTGAGGTTTGGAACTTCACCACCGGAAAACTTAGTAAGGTAACCATGAGGCCTATTACAAAACCTAACAATACTATTATCTAATTCATTACAGCCGTTATTAAAGACAAGAAATGTATTATATTTGGTGTATTTCATTGTATTTTTTATGTGTTTTCATGGCTCAATTAGGACTTAAAATATCAGGCGCAGGATAGCTTCATGATGATGGATGATGCTGTGCTGTGTATGTGCTTCAGTCAGGATACAGACATACTGGCAACTGGAGCTCAGAATGGAAAAATAAAGGTTGGATTTTGGTGCATCTCTTAAATTTGGTCAAAAATGATTCTATTCCCGAATGTTATATAATATCATTGCTTTAACAAAATGGGAAACATATTCTATTAAGTAAGTGTCATTGGATTTTTAACTCACTCTAACATGTATGTGAATTAATGTGAAAGATTTGGAAGGTCCAGAGTGGTTTATGCCTGCGCAGATTTGAGCATGCTCACAACAAAGGCGTGACCTGCCTGAGCTTCTCTAAGGACAACAACCAGATCCTCAGTGCCTCGTTTGACCAGACCATCAGGTAGAATTTCATGTCATCACTCACAGTAAATAGATGGTTTCTTTCAATATGCACCATGACATCTGCATAGGGTGGACGAGGACAGAATAAAAACAAGCTGAGAGCCTTTTTTCAATTTCTTGAGTCTTGTTGTTTGTCTATTGTGGGAGGAAGCAAGAGTTCTCACTGACCTGAAACATGATTCACAAAAGTTTCAAAAGCATCCACATGGGCGTCAGTGAGAGCTTTCTTCAGCCCACGGTGGATGGCAACAACAGATAAAAGAGGAATCTTCCTTTGAATTTCTCCTTTTTGCCGTTCTAAAATGATCGTGTTAATTTTAATTGATATGATTTTCATGATCCAATTAATCTTAAATTAATTTAACTTGAATTTCTTATAGAATATTTATAATCCTGCATAATAACTTCAAGCTAAGGTAAGCATGGAATCAATACTGCTTCCACATGCTTCACTTAGTTTGTCCTCAAAGAGCTGAATATCTATTTCTGACTCCTTGGGGGTGTGGGCTGAACATCTCCACTGTGTTGAAGCACATGTGCTGTGTGGGTGCAGCTGAAAAACCATGTGCTTGGGCACAAAGCTGCAACGTGTTCTTCCCCTTGCTATTCCTCACAAGCTGGTACTCTGAATTGTTGACATATGCGAAATGATCCTCACAGAGACGGAGAGAATCACTGAGCAATAGGCGTTTTGTCATGGTTTAGCTAATCTGCACCCAGTCATTCCACAGCAGCTAAAAATAACCCACTGGCAGCTCCGCAGCACGTTTTGTCTGCTTTTCAGGGAGAATCCCCTCTTGACTTAAAACGGGAAGTCAGAGCTGTGTTACATGTGATTATAGTTGGGTTTTTTGTTTTTTTTTCACAACTTTCTGTCAGTCAGACTTCCATCAAATGCATGTTAACTAATTCATATAAGTTGCACCTTCTTAAGTCAAATATGTTTAAATAATGTCACTTCCAGAGTCCATGAACTGAGATCAGGCAAGACACTAAAGGAGTTACATGGCCATTCATCGTTTGTAAATGACGCATCTTTCACGCAAGACGGATTTCACGTCATCAGCGCTTCATCTGATGGCACTGTTAAGGTAAAATTACGAGAGGATAACTTCTGTCGGTACTTTATTTAAAGTATGTAACTTGTGCAAGTTTTGTCTGATGTACTTTTTTTTTTAGATTTGGAACACAAAGACCTGTGAATGCATCCATACTTTCAAATCTCTGTGCCGGACATCTGAAGTCCCAGTAAACAATGTGATTCCTCTACCCCAAAACCCGGAACAGTTTGTGGTCTGCAACCACTCCGCCACAGTGGTCATTATGAACAGGCAAGGCCAGGTGAGAGCTGTAAGATCTACTCATAGCCCATGTGCAAGTGTAAATTATTGGGAATAGGACAATAATGATGTCATAATAGAGACTATATTTGTCTAATTTTGTCATAAAATGTTGAAACTTTCATAGAATTGAATTGTTTTAATTACATTTTTGGTATTGCTGTCTTAAACTCATTTACCTACACTACTTGTGAACAGCTTTGTACACACTAATTCATTTCATTTGTCATTTCAGGCTGTGAAGACATTTAGTGCAGATAGAAAGGAAGGAGCAAACTTTGTGTGCTGCACCCTGTCACCCCGTGGGGAGTGGATTTACTGTGTGGGAGAAGACTTAGTGCTCTATTGCTTCAGCTATACAACAGGGAGACTGGAGAAAACGCTGACCGTGAGTTCTGCTGCAAATATATATAATCACTATCAAGTAGAGCACAATTCATCTTCACCTGTAAAATAAGACTTAATGTAAACTGGCTCTACCACTGTTTCTCATCTTGTTCCTTTTTTCTAAATGTTCTGTAATAAATGACAGAACACAATTCTGTGAATGAAATGTGTCATTCCCAGAAAGCACTAACAAGAAGAAGAGACACAGGAAGTACAATGATCTGCAATGCTTTGCACCCACAGGTCCATGAGAAAGATGTAATTGGCATCGCTCACCACCCACACGAGAACCTGATTGCTACATACAGCGAGGGAGGCCTGCTAAGGCTGTGGAAGCCTTAAACTGTCATCTGCATCATAAAATGGAGGACCTAGAGGGCACAGCACACATTTATGAAGTCAGCCAGTTATACATACGTTTACATAAGTGAAAATGATCTAAGAAAACCTGTGAAACTTCATAAGGTCACACAATATATCACCAGTAAACCATACAACATACGTAAGGTCATTTTAGTGGCTGGCTAGGAAACTTCAAGTCTGTATCACAGTCTTCCATTTTTCTTTTAAGTAATAATCATCCATGTTGGATTAAAGCAGCTATGATCAATATTTTTATAACAATGTCTCAAATATATTGTATATAAGTGTGTGTGATATATCAGCTCATTTTCTTGACTCAGCAGCATCCTTAGCAGAGTAGCCCAGTTCCCTCCCCATCTCCTGTAGTTCCTCCAGGGGGATTCCGAGGTGTTCCCAGGCCAGCAGAAAGATATAATCCCTCCAGAGTATCCTGGGTCTGGCCTGGGGGCTCCTCCAGGTTGGACTTACTTGAAACACTTCACCAGGGAGACACCCAACAGGCATCCAACAGGCCACCTCAAGAGGCTTCTCAAAATATGGTGGAGCAACAGCTCTCCTCTGAGCCCCTCCTGGATGTCCAATCTCCTCACCATCTCTTAGGGAGAGCGCAGCTATTCTGTGGAGGAAACTTCCTCTGCCTGTATTTGTAATGTTGTTCTTCTGTCACTACACACAGTTCATGACCATAGGTAAAAGTAGGAACATAGATTGAGTGGTAAATTGAGAGCTTTGCTTACTGAGTCTGTTTAGAATCTTCCCCTACTTTCAGATCAAACTCACCACCATGTGGTGACCAGTTCTCAGCTTTGCTCCTCCCTTCACCCGAGGGTCCAGAACATACAGCTGCAGGTGTGATGAAACAACCAAAAATTTGATCATCAACCTAAAGCTTAGGGAGTCCTGGTGCCTTATACACTTATGGACATCCTAATGTTAAAGCATGGCGTTCATTAGGGGCAAATGGTAACATGCTCAGAAGTTCAACAACAGAACATCAATCTGATTTGTATTTAGGCAGGGCATCGCTCCCAGTCACACCCCTTCAGGTCACACTGTTATTGGCCACATGAGTGTTGAAGTTCCCCAGAAGAACAACAGAGTCCCCAGGAGGGGCAAATTCCAGCCCCCCACCCCCCCCACCCTCCCAAGGACTCCAAGAAGACTGGGTACTCAGCTGCTGTGTGGCATATATGCAGAGACAACAGAGACTGACTTCAGTCCACCATTAGGCCCACACCTGCCTGAAGCCTCTCACCGTGGGCAACTCCAGAGCGAAAGATAGTTCCACACCCAAGCTGTGGCTAGCCCCTCTGTATGTAGCCAGTGTCTTTCAACCCCACACTACCTTCTTGTGGTTCTTTCTCTGCCAGATAGGTTCCAAGTCCCAACAATCAGTTTCAGTAACTGGGGATCAACTGCCAACTCCCTGTCTTTGGGTGCTACCCAGTTCACATGCAATGAATCCTTACTACCCCTCCTGCAGCTGAGGAGTCCACAGGGGTGAAATCATGTAGCTCATTCAAGCATGGCTGGGCCGGGTTCCATGATTAAACACCTGGTCATCAGGTGCTCATGTGTGAACCCCTCCACCAGGCATGGCTCCAGGGAAAATGGAGGTCATAGTGACCTTTGATTTTCTCTTCTTAAGATACTGAATCATTCTTGGCCTGGCCCCTCCTAGATGACCAATTTGACTTGGGAGACCCTACCAGGGGCTAGTTGCCCCAGCAACATAGCTCCTAGCATCATGAGGGTGCCAAACTCTTCCATTACAATAGGTGGTAATTGAAGGAGGGGTCATTGTAACTAAAAACCCAGCACCAAAGAACAGACTTTTAAGCTAGTAGCTCCAGTTAACGTAACTTGTCACATTTACCTCTCCTCTTGTCAGGACTCCTTATAAACAGTAATTAGTATTTGTAGTTGTTTGATTAACCAGTACATTTGTATGGTCTTTATAAATGTTTGCAGTACTGTTTAGGTCCTCCACACTGTACACACAGCTCCTCGTGGATCCAACTTCACCAGTGCAGTTTGAATCCCCATTTTCATCTCTTCTGTCTTTAGACATGAAAATGCATGATGGTGAACTGTCGTGAAAAATATTTATAATAATACCGCCTCTTGTTTGGGCATAAACAAACATATCAGGTATATGATTTGTCACCTTTGGTTTATAACAATACTTTTGTAACTTTGATTCTACAGATGTACTGACTTTCTTTTGTCCTCTGTGCTTCCTGCATGCTACCTCAGTGCACTGTCTAAATGTGGCTCTACAATAGTTTTCTTTAAAAAAAAAAAATATGCATGATAATTAATGATAAACCTCAATGGAGCTCCAGTGACACATTCTGTAGCCTGTGTGTATATAATAAATGTATTTAATGTGGACATTGTGTTGGATTGATTGTAGTGCACAGCATTAGAAACGCATCAACATTTAAAGGAAATATCAAGAAAAATCTCAAGAAAACGACAAGGCAGGAAATTAATTAATATTCACGAGTTAGTAGTTATGTATCATACATGTCCCCTACAAAAAATTATCATTCCACAATTCTGTGGAATTAGCGGTGTCAAAATGAGTCCCACTGTCCATTTCACCACTACACATGAGTAGTTATACTCCCATTTTTATTTCCAGTTTCACTTAAATAATGACTTTTATTTTAATGTTGCTCATATACTGATGAGGAGCAACACAATAAACAAAAGTTACTCATTCAACTGTGACTTTACCTTCTATTTGATAGGCCCTATGTAACTTCAGCTCACAGAGACATTGTTCAGTAGTAGTTTGGGTGAATCAGTGCAGAACAGAGTGCCCATGTACACTGCACTTGACAGGCTGACCAAACAGGACTGAAATGTAGCAATGACTTGGTAAATGGACTTCACTTATACAGTATAGCGCTTTTCTACACTTTAGTACTCAAAGCGCTTTACACCCATTCATACACACACACCAGTAGGTGGTTACTATGCTAATGTACCATGCAAGGCACTGCCATGCCAGACCTACTGGGAGCAATTTAGGGTTCAGTGCCTTGCTCAGGGACAAGTGGACAGTACAAGCCAGGGTTTGAATTGCCATATATATATATATATATATATATATATATTTGTCAATATCAGCCATTGACCTTAATTTTTTTTTTTTTTTAAGCTGATATTTGATCAGTAGTAAACATTTTCCTACATATTTTATCGGGCACCTGTGTGGGCAGCACTTGAAGTTCAAAAAATGTTTATGTGTACTTTTAATAATCATTTCATTTATATTGCTGCATAAAAATCTCTGTTTCGCTTGTATTTTATGGTTAATATGCTTTTAAAACAAACTGGCCTTAAAAATTGACCATCAGCTGACCATTTTTTTTATTTTTTATTTTTTAACTGGCATTGGCCTTAGAAAAATCCATTTTCAGTCACATTCATGCACCAAATATCAGGCAGTCAGTCATCATCTGAATTGCTTTATCTTTGAGTTGCCAGGGTGTTGGAGGTTTTCCCAGCTACTTAAGGCAAAAGTAGGGGTACACCCTAGATGTGTCACCAGTTAATCAGAGGTCTAACATAGATGAAGTCACATTCACATTGAAACTTATGGGCAATTTCAGCTCCACCAGTCAACCTATTAAGTGCATGTTTTTGGATGTGAGGACGCCAGGGTAACTGGAGAGAACCCATGCAAGCTCCACACAGAAAGATCTTGGTGTTGGAATGAAACCCAAGATCTTCTTGCTATAATGTGACAGTTCTATCCACTGCATCAAATACAAACTCCTGAATGCTACTCCAAGCAGCTATTTATTAGACTTAACTTTGAAATTATGTGTCTAATGTCTGGTAGTAGGGCCACAAAAATCACAAAAGAAAACTGTATGTACATTTCCATCAAAGACCATTAAACAGTATTTTATTAGAAAACATGAGCATTGACAATTAAACCATTGGTCCTAGTATGTTTACAGTCAAATTAAGACGGCACATACTGTAGATGAATTTCATAAGTTGAACACTGACTTGAGTGGTAATGTTAGTAAAACTACATAATATGCTCTGAAAAACATCTCTTAACAAACGTAGTAAGCAGAGTGCTAAAATATCACTTGGAAAATCAAAATGGAAGAAAATCATTGCATCATTTCAAGTCATGATAAGGCTTTAAAACAGGCATACACTTTGATGAGGTAAAAGGCGTCATGAATATGTTCCTAATCAAGCCTCCGGACACTTTGGCAATTAGGACAGGAATTATGACGAGAAAACAAACACACGCACAAAAAAAAAAAAAACATGCTCAGTAGCTTGTGGTCCAACATCCATTACTACTTTTCTTATAATACATCTGAAAAATGTCTCACAAAACATCAAACCTTTAAAACAACCTCAACATTGGCCACTGTTTTCCACATAGCTTGACACGACAGGTGAGGAAATTACAGACTTCTTAATGTGAGGAACTGTTTCGAACAAGGCAGCAGGTAAAACCCTGAACTATATATTAAATCTGGAGTACAGAAGTGTTGAATGGAACAAGATCTGAGTTTTTAGTAGTCATCTCGACAGCTTTGTTATTATCAATTCCAACTTAAATGACTTTGAACACTGGGTACCTCCCCTGCATACATATTTGGCTCAGAACCAAAGCGGGTCATATCTGTAGGACATTTTTCCATTTCCAGGCTTTTTCCCCCCAACCACAAACAACTTTGGCAGCTCAAAAAATGTTAAAGTGAATTGAATCTAAATACTTACATGCGTCAGTCTTTGACTCTCAACTAATATTGTCACTTTCCATGACGCCGTTTAGAAAATAGCCCTTGAAAGGGTATAACAGCAAGTAAATATTTTAATTCATACAATATATTTCCAAAGCCAAGACTGAAGACAAATGGACTTAACAAGTCAGTAACACGTATTCGCAACGATTTAGTAGCTCTATGAAAACTGTTATTTTAATATTTATATTGGCATCAGTTTTAGTCCAAATGCATAAAAGCAGGTAGTCCTGGTTTAGACCTTGACACTTTTCTTTCTTCTGAAGTCTCCTCAGTACCGGCTCTCCACTTTGATCACAGTGCGATAAGAAAGAAAATACAAAATGTCCCAGAGCTGAAGAGAAACCCCGTTCATCTGGATCCACATTTAGTCCTGGCACTGTAAGACCCCTCTTTGTCAATGTAGTATTACAACAGCTGTAAAAAACCATCAGGCTACATTAGAGCACAGTTTCATGATTTAGACAGCTAAGATTACAAGAGAAGTAATAAAATAAAAAGTGCACAAAACTCCAAAAAGGTGCTTTTGTTTAGAGATGGTGATTCTTGCCAGGAATACAAACAGGTTAATTGGGATTTAGGATGTCTGACACTGAACACCCCCAGCACTTGCATAATCATCTTCATCCACGTAGTAGTACTGACGGTTGTGACGTTTTCTGTTCTCAAAGTCACACTCCTCCAGGTCGGCATAGATGTACAGGTCATCGTCCATACTTTCCGGCTCCTCTGTTTCCTTCTTTACGGGGAGGTAGCGCTCCAGATCCTTCAGCTTATGCTCCGGGAGGAAGTTGGCTTGCGGAAACACCACCTGATGGGGGGGGGGGAGGAGAGTTACATTACCTCAGCAAGGTAGAAACAGTAAGCCATGTTCTTTGAACTTTCCGACAGATTCTTACAGTGAAGTGTATAATGAGACGCCCTTTTTCAAACGGCCTGCGGTGCATAGGCATCCCCTCATTCAAGACGCATTTTGTGTCTCCGGGTTTAATCAATTCTCCTGTGATTAAAAAAAACAAAAGTTATTAAACAGAAGTTACTAAATTAAGATTCAATAGAAAAGGTCACTCAGAAAGCTACTGTTTCTGCTGAAAACTTTAAATTTAACATGATGATGATTCAAAGTAAGTTATATACAGATCCAGATCACAAGAAAACTCAGTTATATACCTTTCCTATAGAACAGGTAGACAATCTTTTATTACACAACCTAAATAGCCTTACTATTTGCCGGTCATTTCATGGTCATGTGTTTACAGTGCTCCTCAGCTCTGTGTGTTGAGTATGGGGGAGTTCCACCCCAGTGCGCACACACATACACAGGTGATCACACTCCCACACTGTGTTTGGTTGCACCCCCACCAACCCCAAAAGACAATATGTCTAATAATAACTAGATTGAAATATATTTAACAATACTGGAAAGAATATATAAGCAAAAGATTGGGTTTACCTGGATGTGAGGTGATGAGGAGAGTTCTGTTATCCAGTGTTTGAACAGGTTTCTGGAAACCACACAAAGCCTCAACCAGCTGCAGCTCCATTGACATGATCAGGTCCTGTCCTTTCCTGCAACAGAAACACAAAGTATGTACCGAGTTAGGCACGGAATTCAAACTTAGTAGGAGCTTTGACATAGGTTTTGAAGTTACGGCAGGGGGAGCTGCTACACTCCTTGTACTATTTGCTTTTCTTTTCAATGAAAATTAGTCAAAGGTTCACCCTCATGCAGCACAGGTAATGACAAAAAGCATTTGACGACACATCACCTGGTAAAACGTGGATGTTCTTGCTGGTCCAGGATAATAATGATATCACCTGGCTCAAGACCCGGTTCCTGGTCCCCCTCTCCATGGAAAACTATCTTTTGTCCATCTCTCATTCCTGCAGTAGTTATAAAACCAGATCATGTATGTACCATCGGGGCTTTCTAGTATGCTGTTGTACTTTACTAAGTGTATTGAACAAGATACTTTTCAGCTAAATGTAAACAAGCTAGCTCAGCCTTCATTCTCACCCTTGTCAATGTGGACCTCCAGGATTTTCTTTTGCCGCAGGATCTTACGACCTACACATGCTTTGCAGCGGTCCTTGTGGCTGATTCGCTGTCCTTGGCCCTGACAGTTGTGGCATACTGTGGACACTTGCTGGACCATACCTGGTAGCAGTTGGTGCACACGGACCTGCATGCCTGTTCCATGACAAGACATGCACATCTGGGCAGCTCCTTTTCGGCTCCCACGACCTGCAAAACCATCTATCAGTACTCATTCTGGTATGGGACATACATTTTTGCTTTACTTAATTTTCTTGGGTTAAACTTCGATGAACTCTTAAAGACAGAGAGGGGGGGGGGGTAACGTCATGATTTGTTAGAAACAAAAAGCCCTTTCATAGGATTTTTAAATCAGCTTGTGCTGAAAAGCTTGCTCAGGTCACTGGGCACTAACAAAGAACACATAAACATAATTATGTTAGAGCGAGCAAACTACAGAGTTAAAAATGTACCTTCACATTTGTCACACAGAGTATTTTTCTGGACAGCAAGTTTTCTTGTGGCTCCATTATAAAGATCATCCAGAGTCACTGAAATCTGATGAACAATATTCTTGCCTGCAATGGAACAACAACAATGTATTTCATTATCAACAAAATATTTTGCCAAACTTTTATAAATATTAATACATATTACTGAATCTGATCAAACATAATAGAGCCATGACTGCAATAAAAAAGCTAGTAACTGTCAAAACTAGATTGTCACTAAACTCATATTTCTCTACAATAAGCAAAATGTGTGTGTGTGTGTGTGGGGGGGGGGTTAGCAGTTAAAAATTATGATCAAAAAGAACTTCAAATTGTGCAACCAAAAATGCAAACAATTGAAAAACTGTATATCCGAGTTAAGTGTCTATTTTTCTATTATATGTGCATACCTTTTCTTTCTCTGTGCATCCGACTACCACCTCCAAAAACAAAATCAAAGATGTCCATCGGAGACGCAAAATTCCCACCACCACCTCCAGTTCCTCCTTCTTTAATGGCCTTTTCACCTCCACGGTCATACAAGTCTCTTTTCTTGGCATCTGACAACACTTCATATGCCTGTGAGATCTGCTTAAACTAGAATTAGAACAATCAAAGAATTACATAACAGCATCTCTGCAATTAAACTGAATTATTTTCAAATTTTTTTGATCACTGCTAAATGTGCCTTTTCTTAATAAGACTTATTAAGAAAAGGCATATTTTGCATCAAAGAAATAAGGTGATTTATCAATCAATTAATGCATTAAATTATTTATAGGAGCTATACACAGTGTTTCTACTTTAAAATATTCAAAAACGACTTTACAGTATTTGTTAAGAGTGTTTATTCCAGTACCAAAAGTATCATTAAAGTACTATCAAAAGTTCTAATGTTATACCTAAGATATGGCAGTGGAGCAATAAATATAGTCAAAGCCAAGTAATAAAACTAGTAATAAACAAGAGCCACATAAAGTAACCAACTGATAAATGTATATATGTATATATATATATATATATATATACACACACATACAAATGAAACATGACTATTATTTTGTTTTCCCATTAGACATAGCTCTGAAGTAAAAGAACAACGTCCAACACTGAAATTAATTAAATCCAATTTCATTTATATAGCTCACAAATCGAAGATACTTCTCAAATGACTTTACAATCTCTACCATATATAAAAACCTTCCATCCCTTCACCTTTGGTTCAAGTGAGAAAGTCCAAGCATTTCTTCCACACTGGTGAGTTTGATTACGAGGATTATGGAGGTTTAAAGTAATTTTTTTATGCTGTTATATTTGATAATTTCATCACATGACACGTGCTGGGACAATATAAAATGGACATTCATTACAGCTATCAACACAAACTATACACAAAACATAGGTATTGTGTGGCTTTTCTACACCTGTTTTGTATCTCAAAACAGAGGAGACCTAACAGAATTGTAATGTAAACTATCCATAAACTAGATTGTAAAATACTGTTATTTTGATGGGTTTTCTAAATTTGTGTTTGACAGAGAAAACTTCAAGATCTGATATTATAAATGTATGTAAATGAGTTTCACGCTCATTTCAGTGACTGATACGGTCTGTGGAGATCTAAAATTACATCTGTGGTTTTAGTAGCTGTGGGTGGCTGCGACCAGCTGTTGATAATGTTGATAATTGCTGGTTGGAATACTAGTAGGTACATATAACTCCTTTAAATAAACGTACTTACCTTTTCTCCCTCTACAGGATTTTTGTCAGGGTGATATTTCAAGGCTAGTTTACGATACGCTTTTTTCAGTTCACTTTGTGTGGCATTAGGTTTCACACCCAACGTGTCATAGAATCCTGTTTCTTTCACCATGATTGACTTTGATGGTTGATCTAGAAAAGTAGAAAAATAAAACAGTGCTTTAGTACGTACTAACAGAAAAAAAATACAAATACATACAGTAGTTTGTGAAGATTATACAAGATTTAAGTGAATGTCACCAACAGTCTTACAATTAAACTTTTTCTTTGTCAAAGGTATAGAAATTTGTTTAAAAATTACAGGAACTATATGTTCGATCAGATGTGACCATGTCTTTGCACTACAGTCTGTAAATGCAGTTCTTTCAATTATGGCCAAAATGTTTAGAATGAGGTTACAAAAACTACACCAACATGTGTCACAAATATGACATGTTTGCCATATTAGAATTATTTGAAGTAAAATCCTAATTTTATGAGTGATTATCATCTCCATTCACTTATATGAATACGGTTTGACAAAACCAATAGATGTAATGTATTTTACTTTCATTTCAACACCAGCAATCTGTTGCTGTTTGAATAACATCACTACACTGTACAGCATGTACGCCTCTCTTCTTTTGCTGAGCTCAATGCAGAACAGTCATTTCTTTAGATTTTGTATGTGCTGAATATGTCAGTGAGGGACTATAATAAAGTTCTATCATATTTGCCCTGTTATTTGTTCAATTATACATTTTGTGTACAAAAGTTTAAGGTTTATTTTGATTTTGTATCTTGGCTGAAACTACAGTGGTAGCATAAATTTAATTGCAAATGTGAATGACTATTAAGCATCAAGTTACTTTTCAATACTGTGACAGCCCTTGTCACCACAACCTTGATATGTGGCCATGAAAATCAAATTAGTTCTTAAATGTGAAAAGTGAAGTTTGTAAGAAATATTAATAAAAAAAAAAAAGTCTACAGGTTCCTGAGACATTGGAGTCAATAGCGTGAACACACACAAGGTTACAGCGACCTTCATATTTGACTATCAAAGACTTTTCAGTTCAACCTTGCATCCAGTTGGACATTCATGTCAAACTTTGTATCATTCTGCTCAACTGTTTCTGAGATATCACAGTAGTGAGGCCTGACTGAACCATGTACCAATCAATGACTGATACAGTGGACATGTAAACAGCTAAAAATCAAAGTGTTAAAACCATGTGACACTTGTTAGAGGACGTGGTGTTCCTACTTGATATTATTTTAATATAAACAAACTAAATCTTGACACGTCATAACTTCTTATACTAGTAGGTACCAGCAGAGGGTTAATCGACATGTAATTATTCAGTCTTTGATCTCTATAAACAGAGCAACTAGACTGTAAACCCCAGAGGAAAAAAAAAAAAACGGGAATAACACACTGTAAACTTCACTGGAATGCCAAGTTAAAAATGTGGTTTGAGATGGTTCACTCAAATAATTAGTCCAGGCTGTATACCAGCTGGTTTAAGTGTGTAAATATTTGTATGCGAACGTCATGGGATTTTACCATCTGCTTAAGTTGACGCAGTACAAAGTAAGTGATTAAATACTTTATCAATGTACAACTAGAATCTCATAGGATGATGACTGCAAATATCTCATTTTTACATAAAATTACAGTAAGGCAAGCTTACACTTACACTGATTCTTTACTTTAAGGCTAATTTAGATATCTTTACTTGAACAATTTTCGTAGAATAAGGAGAGACGATTATCGTTAATTTTTGGAGGGGGTTTATAGGGTCATTAGTAAGGGTTCAGACTTCAGTAGCTACCTGTTACTGAGCTCATGATGAAAACAAAATAAGGTTTCATATCCATTCATTGTAGGTAAATATTTGAGCTAATTAGACAAAACTTAGCCTAGCAAGGGTAGCTTGTTAACGTTAGCTGTGCTAAGTACTATCTAAGCTAAAACCGATACTGTACGTATGACAGTAGACAAACCTAAATTTATAATGGTGATTTGTTGTTTTCCCACCTGTACAAAGTCGGCGATTTAGAGAAGTTTATAGCGGAGCCTTCAGTTCAAAGCGCCTCTTCCAGAAGGTTCTTTCACGTCGCTAGCAGTAGTATGGGTGGCAATAATCTAATGTTGTGACGTCATTCCACTGCGACGCGGGTAAAGTCAACAAAACAAGCGTGTGGGAGCTGTCGCAGTTTTGTAGCTCTTCTGAAACAGCCTCATTGATGATAAAATGCCTGTCTGCTGGCTTATTAGCCAAGAGGGACATCACAAACCCATTCAGCTGCCTCACTTACAGTCAGTTGTCTTGGGTCGAGGTCCAGAAACCACCATTAAAGACAAAAAATGCTCTCGACAGCAAGGTAATATGAAGACAGTACATTTTTATACATTAGCTTTAGCGTGTAGCTAAAGTTACACAAACACATAAATCACGACGCTAAACGTGCAATTACAAAGAGAGAAAATTTTAATCAAATCCCATTGACAATTTTGAATATGATGATCGAACTGCTGCAGCATTATTTTTTGGTGAAATTTACCCATTTTAAAAGAATTTTTAAAACATTTCAAAGCTGCTATTGAAATTATTTGCAATTTTTCGCAATATAAGCTTGTGCAAATTTATTGTCCCATAAATCTCCTATTTATTCATTATTTTTTTTATTTAAAATTTACATTCTAATCTAAAATACTTCAAAACCGTGTTTTCTTGAAACGGACAATGTTTCAGTGGCAATAGCAAAATTTTGTTTGTATTGTTTACAATGTTGTTTGTATTTGTGTGTGTTTATTCCTGAAAGTTAACATTGAACTTTAATCTGCGTAAATTGTATCCCCTCTCAACCAGTTGAATTAAAAGCTGAATGCAACAAAGGATACATCAAAGTTAAACAGGTATGAAATAAAGGTATTTTAATGGCAATTTCAAACTATGGGATTGTGAAATATTCTTGAGATTATATAAATAACTTTTATGTACTCTGGATTAGTGGAGCATAATATGAATAGCAATTTAGAGACAGGAGCTGTTAAGTGATCTGTAGTGATAAAGTAGAACCACTGCTCATTTAACGCTGTATCATTTTCTTTTCCTTATTCCAAAGCTTGGCCTGAATCCTACCTCCATAGATTCTCTGGTTATAGGAAAAGACAATGAGGTTAAAATGAAGCCTGGACAGCAACTTCACATTGTCAATCAACTTTACCCATACACTGTACAGTTCAAAGAAGATACCACTGGTGACCACGGAGGCATTAAAAGACCACGAGAGCTGGCTTCATATGACAGAGACACTCATAGAGATGCTCCAAGTGTGAAAGCCGCCAAACACGTAGAGAAGGTTTCTGTGGCAGACAGCAGCCCCAGAGAAGCCACCAAAAGCAGTGTAAAAAAAGACAGACTGACAGCATTACATTTGAAATGGATTTTGACCTATGATTTTGATTATTCCTGGTACATTCTTACAATGTAAATAATGAAAATGTGACACATGATAAAAAATAAAAGGGGAACCTCTGTTTCAGGAAAGTGTTGGACATTGGAGCCAAGGCCTGAAAGTATCAATGCAAGACCCAAAGTTGCAGGTATTTATATTAATGCAGTTCTCATTCATCTGCATGTTTGATTGTTTTTTGCAGCCTCTGACTGTTATCTATTGTGAATTTTGTAGGTGTACAAGGATGACAGAGTAGTGGTCATTAAAGATAAATACCCCAAGGCTCGCTACCACTGGCTAGTCCTCCCTTGGCAGTCCATTTCCAGTCTAAAGACCTTGCGTGCAGAACACTGTGATCTGGTGAAGCACATGCAGAAAGTTGCAGACCAGATGGTTCTGAAATGTCCAGTCTCTAACTCTTTGCGCTTCCGCACAGGATACCATGCCATACCCAGTATGAGGTTAGTGTGGCTTTGTCACTTGAGATTTTATTCTACAATAAACTCATGTTTGTTTTAGCATTGTGGATATTGTTTTATAGGGAATTGTTAAAAATAAATTCTTTATTTTTGAAAGAACCATTTTTTAACTGATTAATATTTTCATACGAGTGAGGGAATGCAGGTTGAAATATAATATACAAACATCCCTATTTCTATTGAAGCTATGGTAATCATTTTGTGTGAGATAAATGAGATATTTCCTAATAATTTATGAATGGGAAATCACCTCCTTTCAGAAAGTAATTTGACAGTTACACAAAAACAAATTGTTCACAGTTGGTGGTAGGTAATGGAAAATAAGAAAACATTGTCATTATTAAATACTGTACCTCATAAAAATAAATTCTTTATATATTGTTTTTAGACTGAATTGTGTTTGATATTTGTTTTATCTCCACACACAATTTGTTCCATAATTTACTTCACTGATGGTAAAACAGAAACTTTTTTACATAGTGCGCACTTTATGAATCTTTAGATTTAACGTATCCCTTAAATCATAACCTCTCTCTCTTCCACAAAATATTTTCTGAATATTGACCAGCAGTAAGTTATTCTTATTACTGTGTTTCTAATACAAAATACATCTGGCACCTATGATTCCAGTTTAGTTGGTCTTGTAATGGTCAAATGAAATGACAAAAGGAAAACAATAATTCTGCTTTTGCTCTTTGTAGTCATGTACACCTTCATGTAATCAGCCAAGACTTTGACTCTCCTTGTTTAAAGAACAAAAAGCACTGGAACTCATTCACAACAGAATATTTCATCGATTCAAAAGGTAAGTAACATGATTATTTAGTTCTGTTATGGGCTAGTTGTCTCACAGTGTCTTTAATTGCAAACTTGTATTTCTTTCATATCAACACTCTGGTTTTTCTGCAGATGTCATTCAGATGCTAGAAAAAGAAGGAAGAGTCACAGTGAAAGAAGGGGCCAGTGAGCTGCTGAAACTACCTCTTCGCT
The DNA here is from genome assembly GCA_029822895.1 of Maxillicosta whitleyi. NCBI lineage: Eukaryota > Metazoa > Chordata > Actinopteri > Perciformes > Neosebastidae > Maxillicosta > Maxillicosta whitleyi. The sequence goes on from JAPSES010000104.1 coordinate 6,926,107, forward strand.
GTCACATTTGTCACAAAGAGCTTCCCACTATACCATCACTAAAAGAACATCTGAAGTCTCACTTTTCGTAACTAAGAAAGTGAAGGTGAATTAAATTGTCCTTAGATGTCATTGGTTCAGCGCATTATGGCAGTGTTTTTCGACATATAAAAAGTTGCATTTTATAGAAAAATGCAGTTACATGATAGAAACATATTTTGTTTCTATTATATCTTATATTTTCAACCAGAGGTTTGTCATGTTTACAAGAAGGGAGAAAATCCTTTTACCTTAGGTGCTATCTGTTTTTTTTTTTGTTTTTTTTTTAATACAAATGTCACAACACAGTAAGGATGTTCTGATATTACTTTATTGTTCCAAGTTACACAATTGGATGTATTAAATGTTTTAGAGTGACTAAATAATGAATTTGTGTTTTATTTTATAACACTTCACCAAAACACATACCCTGCTGTAATTTCTCTAATCTATAGTATATATAGTTTTAGTCAGATATTGAGGGAAGATATGTCATTTCCTCCACTGTGTTTTCCACTCTAGTCTTCTGTTGTCCCACCAGGCATTTATTGTCATGTAATGATTGATAGTTATTATGGAGTTATGATGTTATGTATGTGATGCAATTTCTGTAATACACAATTATGGACATTATTAGGAATTCAGTGAGTCAAGACTGGTTTAGGAGGAAACAGTGCATTAATCACCAAACATATCACCAACAATTAATACTGCCAAAGTGACAAGTAAATAAATTTTTTGGTAAACACGTGAATAATGGGTGTCAAATATAGTACTAGGGCTGCTTGTAAATAGTTTGTCTTTATCGCCATCTGGTGGGCATTATATATATAGATATATAGACTCTATGTTAGAACGAAATGACTGTCGCTGACATTAGGCGAAACCTTTCTCGTTTTGTGTATTTTCTGACAAAACTATTGCTGACGGTTATTTGACATAAAAACTAACAATAAGGAAGTTGGCCCGTACGGGGATCGAACCCGCGACCTTGGCGTTATTAGCACCACGCTCTAACCAACTGAGCTAACCGGCCACGATGACATCAGAAGACGTGGCCTAATATGACGTAACCATTAAGACTTATCTTTCTACTTATCAGGTGTGTTTAAAATAAAAGTCAGCCGCCCACAAGTACGCTTATATTATTTATTTATAATTATCAAAACAAATAGAATGCTTTGGAGTCATTTCACAATTATAAACCTCATATAAAAAGTAGTTAGCTACAGCTAATATTAGCGTGCCAAAATCAACATTCAGAAGCAATAACCAGAGCAAATTTGACATCCTGACGTCTTCAGGCAATCATGTTATGGTGTTGTGTTGTACAGTGGAAGAAAAGAGGTTTCAGAAATGTGCCATCATCTCCTGAGGCTTAACTCCCTCTCATCCTCATCTGGTACCATCAGATTGTCCACTGAGTGATGCCCATCATCTCCAATGTCCTGGAAGAAGTATTCTTCACTTTCACAGCTTTGAGTGCCATTCACACAGTTTTGGTGTTTGGTCTGCTGCAGCTCTGTGCTGTCACTGGCATTACTGTCCTCTGTGCTCTCGCTGGTGTCGCTGCTGTCAGTACTGTCACTGCTGTCACTGGTTTCACTGGTCTCACTGGTCTCGTTGCTTTCGCTGCTGGTGCTCTCACTGCTGTCACTGGTGGCAGCTGTCATTGCAGTGCTGTCACTGGTGTCTGTGCTGTCACTGGTGCTCTCACTGCTGTCGACAGAGTTCTGCACCAGAGCCAGGGTCGTGTTGGTCCTCTGTTTAAGAATCATAACGGTAGAGGTCTGGTTCCCTAGATGTTCTTCTGATTGACCTTTGACCTCTGCACTGCTGTTGTCTTCTGCACTCAGGCCTTGGATAAGCTTTGGAAACACTCGAACCCAACTCTGATACAGGAAACAAATAGTCACTTAACTTTTTTAAAGTCTCATTTTAGATGCACTTTTGTTTTAATCAACTGTGTGAGGAAAATGTGTGTCTCACCTTCCTCACATTCTCCTCGCTGCCCATGCTGTCATCTCTGGTTTCTGTCAGGAACTCTGTCTGTTGAAATGAGGTGAATGCATACAATGAGAAAAACGAAATCATAAATGTTCACCTAATAACATTGTAGATTTGATTTTGAAAAAGTAAAAAGTTTTCATCTCACCCCTTCTTCTGACTCGCTGTCACTCTCTTCTGAAGTCTGTGGAGAAAAGAGAAGAAAAACAAAATTAAGTCGAGTGCTTCTGCTATATATACACCTATAAACTAATCTGCGCTGTACCTTCCCATTCTGTTTTTTTTTTTTTTTAATGTATCCCTTGTATCCCTTATTTTTCATATTTATTACTAGTTTGTGCTGTTAAAACCATAGATAAAAAGATGGTGAAATCTAAAAATTCAGCAATAAAATCCTTAATGGAGTTCTTAACAACAATGAAGTACATTGAAAAATATTTACTACCCACCTTGTCTTCTGATGTGTCTTCTGATGTGTCTTCTGATGTGTCTTCTGATGTTTCTTCTGATGATTCAGACTCTGAACTCTGGAAAAACCATATGAAAAGGTTAATCAGAAAATATTTACACCATATCATTGCGTTATTTTTGTTTTTTCTTGAGCCAGATGTGAATTTTGGCATCAAACACTCACTTGATTTGAGATACTTTCTTCTGAGCTCTGTAACACAAAAGAAGGATAGATCCAGTTAATCTTCATGTAAATCATCTTCGGCATCATCACTGGTTTGATTTATACATTACCTGAATCTCCGATGTGTTATTTTCAGACAGTTGTGAAACCGACAAAGTCTCCGTCTGAGTGAAAGAAAGCAACAAAAGTTAACACAAACCGCATGATGATACCCTACAACTGTAAACATAAACAATAATCTCAGTCATTTAGGCCCATTCATTTCAATCATTACCCAAATGAGCTACTGCAAAAATTAAGTCCAGACATTATAGTAAACAAAAGTGTCTGGAAAAGCAAGTCTCCTGAGCCCTGAAGAACTTTTTGGATACCGCACTTATTGTGTGGATTTCTGCTGACTTTGACAGAGAAACACAACTTGGCTGCTGGTGAATGATTTACTATATGCATGAGGTGTGAGGTTGCTTCACTTATCACCACAATGTGGTAAGAAAGGGTATATTTTTCATCAGACTTACAGAGTTTGAATCAAGCTCATCTGATTCCAGAACAACGTTGAATGAAATCTGTAGAACAGAAGCACATGGATTATAATCAGTGAGGAACATATGGTTTTTTTTTGTTTGTTTGTTTGTTTTTTAGCAAATTAGTAGATGTGCACAGATTTGAAGCAGTCTCCAGGTGTTTGTGCTGTATTGTTTTATATGTTATTCTTCCTGTCTGAGCCTGAGAAGTTAATACAAGTGTGAGATCTATCGTACAGTCTGTCATTTAGATGCAAATTAAAGGTTTGATCATATTCATGTATTATATTAATTTCACGACATAGTGTAGTTTGTTGAAAGAATTCATTAAATAAAAAAATGTTTCTCAAATTCACGCTACGCTAAATGTATTTTTAAAATAAATGTTGTGTCAAACTGCATAATAAAATAAATCAAATTAATAATAATAGAAAAAAAAATTGCACATACTTACCGGGTTTGCAAAGATGGCACCAATAAGGCAAAAAGTAAATGTTATGATAATAGTCTTCATTCTGCAACAGACATAGAAAAATCAACATAATCAGAATTGCATTTTCACTTGTTTTACATTTGACTCGTCAAAAAAAGCTGTAAATGGAGAAAACAATATATTTATATGCAAAAATATGCACAGAACGCAAGTGCAAAATATTAAAGAATCAAAAACAAATTTAAAAAATAATTGAGTTTTAGAGTCCTCTGACATATATTGTACCTCTTTTCTCCAACAAAGCACAATCCAAGAGGTAAATGAAGTAGTCCTTGGTTGCCGAATACAACAGCGACAGGGATCACAGCACCTTTTTCAGTCAGTCGTTGTAGAAGAGCTGCTGTGAGGATGTGTGGTAGACAAATCCAAAGTCTACTGTATATATATATGTAAGCTGAATTACGTTGGTTGCATCACTTCCTTCCGGATGTCTATCTTCTGCCAACATGCAAAGGTGTATTTATTCCAGAAGCTGTGCTCAAAACAAACACACAATGGAAAGATGGTGATTGCACTTACACACCACAGACACACACACACACTCTCACACACACATGGGGCTGTTTCATTCAGTCACTACATTTCCTCCACCCCCTTTCAGTCTTATGTGAAATATAGTTTAGCCTACTAAACCATAGGGTTTGTGGCTTTTGTGAAAAAACAGGCTCACCCACTCACTGTGGAAAGGACGGCCAGACAGGGTCATGCTTGTTTCCGGTGACATGGGTGTTTTTTTTTTCATGTTCTTTTTCTTATTCATGTTGCAGATCTATTTTACTGTGTGTATTAGCTGTACTGTCCTTTATTAAATCTGGAGTTCATTGAAGCAAATTAATTACTTGCATAATTTTGATCTACATTTTTCGTCAACCTCAAACCTTACGTTGTTGTTTGTGTCCTCACATCAATACTCGTCCACACATTTGCACAAACCGGAGCTAATAAAACTGATGAAATGTCTGAAATCATGTTTTTGAACCTCTTGCAGTGTTATTGAAAATGGGACCCCTTCTTGGAACTCAGATTTGTACAGTAGAAAGTCTAAATAAAGACTTCCGTGAACATCATAATTGTTTCCTGGATTTCCATGTATGGTCAGGCCTAAAAATAAGATTACAGAATTCCTTGTTTAACCTCACTTTGGATTTCAACCATGCAAAAGGAACCTGTAATTAGACTGGATATTCACCAGTCTGGAGCTGCTTACCAAAACCACAGCTACCAGCCGATGTAAGGTTCTGCTTTTGAGAGGGGAGGAGGCACGGATGATGGATGGTTGTTATGGCACACAAACCGGCAGTCAACAATGTCTACATCCGAAGGTTACTTAAGTTTTCGTGACTCTTAGCCATCTAAAACATCTGTGTTATTTAATTTTCCAGCTTTTAAGGAGTAGAAACATTTATGACATTCACACCTCAATGACAGAACCATCTGCCTCATACATGACCATAAAAACAGTATTTAGACATTAGAAACTACATCTGAAATGTTTTTAATCTCACTTTTGTTACTGTTAAATGAAATATATTTTCTTGTATCTGTAGTTGTTTATTTAGTTGCAGAGAGAAAGCACAGACAGGGAAGAGTTTAATTGTCAGATAACTTATTACACTTCTAGTGGCAATTAAAAAAAACAATTATTACAAATAGTACTGCTGTTAGTACAATATTAACTGAACACTGATGAAGTTTTTGTCAGAATATTTTTCTTTAACACAAAACATTTGTATGAAATATGGAGTAAAATATATCGCAAAATACACTTCCTGCTAGGAGCAGAGTATGCAAATGAGGCAAGGAAAAGAGGATCTATCTATCTATCTATCTATCTATCTATCTATCTATCTATCTATCTATCTATCTATCTATCTATCTATCTA
>JAPSES010000104.1:6943747-6957086 GCA_029822895.1 Maxillicosta whitleyi
TGTGTGTGTGTGTGTGTGTGTGTGTGTGTGTGTGTGTGTGTGTGTGTGTGTGTGTGTGTGTGTGTGTGTGTTTTCAGTTTGGTTTTAGGGCAATAAAGAGGGGCATGTGTGCTAAGCATACTTGCACAACATGTAATTAAGTTAAACCTGCATGCCACATTTTTCACTTTTGAAGTGTAAGGAAATTTCTTCAAACACAGACCACTGTGAGCATGTGATTGGTTGTCAAAGGATGTTCAAGTATATAAATGGCATCCATCCTGGAGATGCAGTAGATTAGTTTGCACCACTGAGATACATTTCCAGCTTGTCTCTGCACTACAGAACAGGTGAGACTCGAAAATGGAAACGGTTTATCTTACCTTAGAAAATAACTTAATCCTGCAATGCTGAATATCTAATACACTTTCTTGTTTTTATTGTAATGGATATTCATATTAGTCTGCTTTTTTTTTTAAACATTTTTTTAATTTATTTATTTAAAAGCAAAAAATGTTCTGTTTTTTTTTTTTTTTTCATGTTTATTTCTTGTTGTCTTGTCTTGATGTAGGACATTGAGGATGAACTCTCTAGTGTTTGCTGCGTGCCTCCTGGCCACTACCATGGCTGCCCCTGTAAGTCTATGTCAAATATGATGAGTTATTTGACCTCTTTATAATGATCTTAATGATGTTGTTGTTTAAATAAGTGCATAAAACTATCATCCCTTGGTTTACAGGCTCCAGGGAGTGAAAGCAGTGAGGTAAAAAACAATTTTTTTTGGTTTTGTTTTGTTTTTCATGAAAGTTTCTCTCAGTCCGCCATAGCATGTCATACCATGTTTTTGTCATGTCATCAAAGGTACAGTATGATAGGTGTCTGACAGCCAGATGATAGTTAGCTTAATTGCACTACATGTCTGGAAACGTCTGGTATTTCCTCAGGTTGCAGCACATGCTAATACGGCCCTGAAGTTGATGGAGATGTACAGGCTGTACCAGCAGCAGGTTAGAAGCAGGAGATTTTCATTCCCCTTTTGTTTAGTTAAATACACCAATCATCCAGGTCATAACGACTGATGTGTATTTATTTTTTCAGGGATTGGCTGGAAACCCCTTCCTTCCTGCAGCAGACGCTCCTGTACGTTTACTTTAGGATTTTAACATGACTTTAATAATACATTTATACCCAAATGAGCTACTTAACTCATAATATAATACATATTTTCAGGCTGATCCAGCTGTTGCAGCCCTGGTAAATGCACAAACACGACTACATCTTATGTCAAATATCATCATAGTATTATGGTATGGTCTTTCAGTTATGAAAAATGTGTATTTTCTGCAGGTGGAAACAGCCCCAGCTGCGCCCGCTGATGCCGCCCCTGCACCTGCCCAACCTGCTGAAGAAGTGTCAGAAGAGGAGACAGAGGTAAGCAGAAATATTTGTAGAAAATTGAGTTGCTTTCAGAAGAATTTTGTACACAACGTATTAGCTGATAAAATGAGCAGAGGCCAAACATGGGCGAGTTTTTGCTTTGTTCTCCACACAGGTTTTCATTAGGTGAACAAACTATGCACTGGCTTTCGGAGGAGCTTGTATTTTCCCTTTTTTGTTGTCAAGAAAAGCCACATACAGCATGAATAAACACTGAAAGTAAATTGAGAAAGAAGAAATACTGCGGTGTCTTTCTGCTCCACAGGGGAGAGAGATAGAGAGAATAGAAGTACAAAAAAAAAAAACATTTTATTTCATTATTTATAAAGGCAAGAAAGAAATATAGAATACATTTTGAAAAAAAAACAGGAACCAAAAAATGCCTTGGTCCATTAATAATCTTGCATGGATTTGATTAATAATGATGGATGCAAATAGATAGGAATATACGTCAAAAATAGCATACAGTAATTATTATAGAAGTGCCATAAAAGTTAATAAATCAGTAAATATAATAAAGTAATAAATCCACGGCTCCCCTGTATTCACACCATTCAGATCATGTTTCTTATTGACTAGAATTCAATGCTGCGATGTTGGAAATTCATGCGATGTACTGAGCACCACATAATAATCAAAACATAAGGCATTAGTGCATATTTCAACAGACATAAAAATGTCAGTGGCTCATATCAAATATATGGATGTATATACAGTCACGGAAAAAATTATTAGACCATGAAAAGTCATCAAAAACAATGGTTATGCAATGAAGTACTAACTCCTGTGTGTGTCATGTGACTGAAAGAGACAAAATGAAACATGGAATATATGTAAAAGCATTGTTTTTGTCAGTACAATGACATAGATATTGATGTAAGAACTGAAATGGTTTTGGTTTTTATCAAGAAAACATGTCAAATGGATAGATATCAGCTCTGAAAGGAAACTATTATGAGATATTTTTGTTGTTTTCATTATATTTGTCCAAACAAATGCACTTTTATTTGTACTAGGTATTAAAATGAACAAGAAAACAAGGGGTGGTCTAATAATTTTTTCCACAACTGTAGGTTGGGTCACACTGTTAATCTTCTTATACATTGTCTGACTTAAAGTACTTAAAGTATACAAAAAAAAAAAAAAAGTGTGTGACTGCGGATGTCGACTTGTTTCTATCACACAGGAGGGAGGAAACCCCGCCCCTAAAGCTGCTGCACCCGGTGCGCCTGCTGCTCCTTTGAACTCTGACGAACAAGAGGAGGTTGAAGAGGTGGAAGCAGCTGATCCAGCAGCACCGGCAGAACCAGAGGCCGTAGATCCGGCCGCTCCAGCAGACCCAGCACCAGCAGACCCAGCTCCAGTCGACCCCGCGGCTCCAGTCGACCCCGCTGTGGTGGAGGCCCCTGTGGATGGTGCTGATGCTGCTGCTGTTGATGTACCCCCCGTTGATGTGGTCCCTGTTGAAGTGGCCCCTGCTGAGGTGGTCCCTGTTGAAGTGGCCCCTGCTGAGGTGGTCCCTTTTGACGTGGCCCCCGTTGACGTGGCCCCCGTTGATGTTGCCCCTGATGTGGCTGTAGCCGACGTCCCTGCAGCTGCTGATGCCGGAGTGGCAGTTGACCCCGTCGCATAGGCCCCATCCTCTGATTTTCCAGCTTGTGTTCATGTTAGTGATTGAGCGATGGGTATTTTCCAGTCAAATGTATACAAAAGGTTGTGCATGTTAAATAGAGACCGAAGAAATAATGTGAGAGAGAAAAAAAAAAATCAGTAATTTTTTGTAACGGCAAATGAGTAAAGTGTATTTTCAGTCCTAAATTGGACACTTTAAACCTTTCTGTGTTTGTGTTCTGTCTCTTATTAAACTACTCACAAAACACTCGCATTTATGGATTTGAAAATACTTTTTTTTTTTTTTAAATAAGCAATAGAATATGTGAGGTTTTCTGTTTTTCTATTTGCTTCTACACCTGCGAGAGGCAGCTCTATCAACACTTACACTACGAAGTTCTCATCGTTTCATTTTTATACTTGTTATGGAATTATTTAACATAAAAAGACCCAAACAGGCAACCAAAAGCATCTACTCATCTATAATGTTTAATAACTGTTGAACCACTAACCCTGTTAAAATATGAACACGATTCGTGTAAAATCCAGGTAATTAGATATTAGACATTTAGAGGCTGTTACCATGGAAACACCGTGATCTTCTACAACACTGATTCACCAGTAAAACCTATATAGTCCAATATAATCAATGACAGTGGATGGCAACGCTTGGTTTTTGTTCACTTATTGATATCATTGCTAAAAATAAAAAAAAAAGTCACTTTTTCCTCAGTTTTCTCTGTTTTTCATATAATAAGGCTCAACTTTAATATGAGCTCTTATGAACATCTACATGATTTGTAAACTGAATATAGGAAAACTCGTGATTTACACAAAAACAAACAAATTATAGAGGATAATATTATAATAACTGGTGATTATTCATTTAAGAATGGTTAAATAGAGAGAGAAAAAATAACATTAAAGTAGCACTGGGTTTTTCTCACAGCAGCAAAAATAACACAGGTGCAAAAAAAAAAAAAAAAGAAGATTCTGCTGCTTTGGTTCTGGTATTATTCCTGCAGAATCAAACTGGGATGCAATTAACAGAACAGAGGTGTCATTGATGTGATGACTTACATTCAGTTCATATTGGAGCAAATGGTCAGAAATAACATAACTGCAAAATCTACATCAGCCAACAGGGAGTGCCACTGAACCACAGGAGGTCCGCAAGTGAGAAGACTGAAGGCTGGGTTTAGAACACACAGCCAGGACGCAACGCTGATGGAGGTTCAGATGTAAATTCCCTCATGAGTCTAATTCATTTAAAAGGAACCCGATCCACCTGATCCCAAATCTGCACCAACCGACCGACACGCTTAATAGGATCAGAGATGGATATGACTGAATGTGCTGACTGAGCAGGAGGTGTGTCTGTGTGAGTGTGTGTGTGTCTGTGTGAGTGTGAGTCCATGTTTGTCTCACACATATACAACTGAATGCACGTTTGCATTTTTACAGCATAAATATGAAACCCACAATGTAATTAATAAAATTTTCTATGTTTACAGTAAGTGTTCATGAAAGGAATATCAGTCAATGCAAAGGCCCTTAGTGACATTAAATGGATGCAATTGCCAAAATTAACTTTAATATTTATATTTATCATTGCATTTTTCTCAGCATAAGCCAGAAATGTTAAACTCATGTTAGTTCAGGGGTGTAATATGATCTGAAATGGGCCGGATCAGTAAAATATTAACATATTAATATATATTTTTTAAAAATGTCAAATCTAAGTCTTTTTACTAAGTCTTTCAAGTTTTAGAATGAAAAAAGTAAAATTAAATCAAGGAAATGTTTACATCTGCAAAATATCCTTTAAATAATTCAAATAACAGGAACAACCAACTAAAATTTACTAAGAAAATTAAGTACAAATTTAACAATATTACTCCTCAGCTCCTCATTTGAACATGTTCATTACAACTTACAGATCACAGTGGATCTTCAAATACACAAAATATTTAGTTACAGATATAATATAATAATAATTTTTAAAAAAAAGTTTAATTCTCTTACAATATTTCAGGTTGTTCAAATTTGTTCAGGTTATTCACATATTTTGCGAAAGGATAGTTTATAAATGTTAACATTTTTGCGTAATTTTTTTTTTTTTTTTTTACACTGAAACAAAGAAAATTTGGGGGGGAGGGGAGAAATTAACGTTATATAAAGGATTCTATGATAGTATTTTACTGATCTGACCCATTTGAGATTGAATTAGACTGAATTTATCTTTTGAAATAAAATGTTTGTTAAATTAAGTGAAATTTTCACAGTTCACATATTCATCCCATGGGCTCACTGGCCCCTATGTTTGACCCCTGTGACATGAGGCATTTTTTTTTGTTTGTTTTTTTTTGTTTTTTTAATTTAATTTAATTTAATTTTTTTATCAACAGTGGGAGTGGGTTGTCATTCACATGTTTCAGCAGTAGCTCCAAGTGGACATCCTTGTCTTCTTTTTATATTTTATGGTGTTAAGGTGCCTTATGTCAGTTGCAGTTTAACCCATAAAGACCCAGCACTACTTTTATGTAAGTTCCCAAATGAATTTTTCTCTATATTTAATCTGTCTTAAGTGATTTATCACCATTTATTTATAATATTATCTCCTGTATTTAGTATTTTACCTGCATAAATCAGGTATTTTTCTATCTTAAATTTACTTACCATATAGATATTCATAAAAGCTCAGAATAAAAGACAGAAAAAACTGCAGAATAAGATACTTTTTTTTTGTTTTTAGTTAAATCTATCATTAATTGAACATACACCAGGTATCTCAAACCACTCATCTATCAAACTCTTCTTGTGAATCAACGCTGTAGAAGATGACGGCGTTTCCATGGTAACTACAGAGCCTCTGAACGTCCAAATGGATCACATCTGATGACGTTTTACATCAGTTATTGACACGCATTTATTAGTGAATCAACAGGTGTTAAACAGTTACGTCGGTAGATGCTTTAGGTCGGTGATAGATGTTTGGGTCTTTATAATCCCAAAAACACACAACCCTTCAGAGGGAGGTGAGAGAAAGGGCGACGCAATCTGAAATTTCACCACTAGATGTCACTAAGCGCTACACAGTGAACCTCTAAATGAATAAAAACCCAGTGTGTGTGTCTGAGTATGTGCCTGAGCTGACTAAATCTGTTCCGCAGATGGTCAGGAAAATTATAGCTTGTCACAGATTAAAAAAGTCCTGAGATAAAATGGGTTTCACTGGTCTGGATCAGTAACTGAGAGTTGTCCAAACAGCAGTGAACATGTCTCATCTCCCACTGGTGTACTGCTGTGGACAAGGAGGATGAGTGACTTTGCCTCTCCTCTCCTCTCCTCCTCTGTAATCCACAAATCCTTATCAGTGTCACTAAGACTCCATGACACACTTAGCTAGACTTAATACTTATAAGTGTCAGGTGTGTAGCTATATTTTCATATTAAATTATCTTGTTTGGTCAATTAATTAACTGCGGATGCAAGTGCTTGGCTTCTGGATTTTGAAGTGGATCAGAAGAAAATGGACTTTTTGCTACATTAACGAGTGGAAAAGGTGAGTTCAGTAGACGGTTATGTATCATATGAAGACTGTGAAAGCAGCTTGGTAGCATCAGCTATGTTTGAGCAACTAAACCGAAGGTGGCATCATAATACAACTGCGGTGCTTTATTGTTCTGTCATTCAATATTTTTTTCCTAGAACTGCAGATCTCCTGCCATGAGCTCTTCAAACACTGTTTCCCACCTTACTGTATTATCTCAAGCTGCTCCAATTGCCACAGACAGAGAAGAATGCAGTGAGAATGGCCGGTGAGGAAGAGAAAAAAAAAAAAAAATCAAAGAAGAGGTTAAGAATAAAAGAAAAAATAATAAAAAAAAAAAAAACCAAACACCTTGTCAGTTAATTAACCTGTTTTTTTATTATTTTATTTCTTTTAATGTGCTCTATTTCTCCCCAGACGTGTGCCTCAATCAAGTCCTGGTCTCTTAAATATGAATAACAGTAATAACAATGAAGAAGAGTAAGTACAATTATGGAGATAAACTAAACCCAAGTAAAATACAGTTTTTCTTTCATGCATCTTAATGGTCGTAGAAGGACGCCTTTTTAATTGTTAATTAATCCATTTCCTTTATTCCCAGGGAGAAAAAGAAAAAAAAGAAAAAGGAAAAAAAAGAAAAGAAGGAGAAGAAAGAGTAATTAATCGATATTTAGAACCATTTAGCAAATGTTCTTTGAAGCACGTTTAATGGTTCCTGTTCTCTAACGCACTGATGGGCATTTCAGGAACACGGAAACAGAAAAGAAAGAGGAGGAAAAGAAGGAGGAGGAGGAGGAGGAAAAGAAGGAGGAGGAGAAGGAGGAGGCGACGGAAAAGAAAGAAGAAAAAGAAGAAGGAGAAGAAGACAAGGAGGCGAAGGAAAAGAGAGAAAAGGAGGAGCAGGAGGCGAAGGAACAGGAAGAGAGGGAAAAGAAAGAAAAGGAAGAGAAGGAAAAGAAAGAAAAAGAAGAGAAGGAAAAGAAAGAAAAGGAGGCCAAGTAAGCACATCGTTCAGAAATCCTATTCAACAGCTCTTTTCATTAAAGTTAATTACTTGTTCATTCTTTCTCTGTGTGTAGAGCCAAGGAAATTTTCGTTGTAAATCCTGCTGGGAATCTGTATTACAACTGGCTGTTCATCATCGCATTAGCAGTCATGTACAACTGGACTATGATCATAGCCAGGTGATCGCACACATTCAAAACCTTTTCAACAGCGAAGGTCACATGTTTATCTTGATTCCGTTTACTGTCATTCATACATCCCGGTCCATTCAGTCCAGATTCAGACTATCTTATTATTATTGATTGTTGTTTCAAGTCCTGCTCCGTCTGCAGGATTCGCAATCTTTTAGCGAGTTGTTTAACCCGTAAAGGCCCGGTGTGACTTTTGTGGTACTTCCCAAATGAATTCTTCTCCCTATGTAACTTTTCTGAAGTGATTTATCTATTTCTTCATAGTGACTGGATAACTTAGTGGTTAACATTGCAGGCTTTGGTGCAGAAGGTTGCCAGTTCAAATCCCAGGTGTGCCCTTAATGCTATACATGCCTATATACTTTGGATAAAAGTATCAGCCATATGTAATATTATCCTCTTTTTTTTTTTTTTTTTTTTGATAGGTATTTTCTCATATTTGATTCACTTAAGTAGATTTTAATAAAAACTCAGATTAAAGTTGAAAGTTATTTGATCAAAAATAGGAAAAAAGGTGACTTTTCCAGCAAATTTATCATAAACTGAACATAAATTAAGTGTCCCCATCCACTGTCACTGATCCAACTCTATAGGTGTTGTAGAGGCAGATGACAGTGTTTCCATGGTAACTACGTAGCCTCTGAATGTCAAAATGGTTCATATCTGATGAACACGAAAAGATGACAAACTGTTTTTTTTACACTAATTATTTACATGTATTGATAAGGTTAGTGGATCAATGGATATTAAATACTTTAGATCAGTAGATGGTTTTGGTTGACAGTGCATTTGCATTTTAATGGTTGAGTGCTACTATGAAACTGGGTTTATTTTGGTACCTGGCACTTTGCCAGTGCTTTTACACCCGATAATAAAAGACAAATTTAGACATATTTCCCCCCAGGATGTACCACATGATGATGTCAGATAATTGAAAAAAAAAATTATATTCTTGTTCTAAGCAATGGCAAAATTAATGAATTTTTTAATTAAATATTGGGGCTAAAAATACGATCAAAATTGAGACAAGAAAAGCTACCTAGGTGTCAGTGCATTTGAACACATAGCTTGAAATGTTCTTATACACCACTAAAAATGAAGACACTGTTAAATTTGATGATCCTAGGGGTTTTTCTAATCCACACATATGGGTTTTACATGAATCTGCAGTCTCATTCCAGGTTTTGCGTGTAACCCATCGTGTCCACTCACAGTATATGTGGAACCTGCCAGTTAAACTTATATAAATCACTTTTTTTTTTACAAGTGATCATTTTTGTGAACCACTCTCTCCTTTGCATAATTCATTTGATTCCCCAAAAAGTAGCATGCAATTTTCTTGTCCTTTTAACATGTTACACGCAGATGTTTTTAAAATAAAAATAATATAAAATATGTTTTATCTGAAAAATTGTTTTTCTTTTATCTCAGTAAATATTTATTTTGAAAATAGACCCAAAGTGCTTCCAAACTTGCTTCATAACATTAGTCTACATGTGGTTTGAATTTTGAGCCCTAATGTCCTGTTTTTAGGGACCAGTTCCATAGAAGCAGCCATTGGTACTGATCATAAACAGCTTAACAGCAATACCTCCAGAAGTGTTCAGTATTATTCATTTGTAAAACTCACTGTGATTATCTTCTTCTCATTCAAATAGGGCGAGTTTTGAGGAGCTGCAACACAATTATATCCTTTACTGGGTGATTTGCGACTACGCTTCGGATGTATTGTACATCTGTGATATGTTTGTCAGGACCAGAACAGGTGAAAACTCTTGCTTTTATCACCTTAATTCACTGATTCAGATTGATCAAAAATAAAACATTTAACTATTAAAGTTAGTTAGTTTTTCTCTAGTCTTTTCCAGGCCTTGTTTTGAGGACATGCACAGTTAGTTGACTAAGACCTCATGTGTCTAATCAAGGGGTAATTAAGATAATTATTGAGATTATTGTAACTGTGATAATTGTCTCGTAGGTTATCTGGAACAAGGTCTGATGGTGAAAGATAAGAAGCTGCTCAGAGATCGATACACGGCCAGTTTCCAGTTTCGTCTAGATGTCGTTTCGATGTTGCCCACTGACATCCTCTACGTATACTTTGGTCTTGATTACCCTGAAATCCGCATCAACAAGCTGCTGAGAATCGGCCGCATGATGGAGTTCTTCACAAAGACTGAGACCAAAACCAACTACCCCAACCTCTTCCGCATTGGAAATCTAATCATGTACATTCTGATTATTATCCACTGGAACGCCTGCTTCTACTTTTCTTTCTCTAAGTCTATTGGTTTCGGTGCTGATGACTGGGTGTACCCGGCTCTGGACGATCCTGAGGAGCCTGACTTTGGAAAACCCATGAGGAAGTACGCATTTAGCCTGTACTGGTCCACACTAACATTAACCACTATTGGAGAAACCCCACCACCAGCCCTGGATTCAGAATTTTTCTTTCACGTGATGGACTTCTTGGTTGGAGTCCTGATTTTTGCTACAATCGTAGGAAACATCGCTACCATGATCTCTAACATGAATGCTGCACAAGCCCAGTTTCAAGCCCGAATTGACAACATCAAGCAATACATGCAGGTGGAGTTTTCCTCTGGCGAAAATCTATTTGAAAAAGCACAATAGGTTTGCACAAACACTGTATTTCTAATATATGTTGTTCTGTTTAATCCAAAGGTTCGAAAGGTTGACAAGGATCTTGAATTGCGAGTCATCAAGTGGTTTGACTATCTGTGGAATAACGGAAAGGCCCAAGATGAGCGTGAGGTGCTGCGATATCTTCCAGACAAACTAAAGGCTGAAATCGCTATCCAGGTTCACATGGACACGCTGAAGAAAGTGCGAATTTTTGCAGACTGCGAGGCCGGTCTCCTGATTGAGCTGGTGCTCAAGTTGCGGCCCCAGGTCTTCAGCCCAGGAGACTATATCTGCAAGAAGGGCGACATTGGCCGTGAAATGTATATCATAAAAGACGGAAAACTAGCTGTCGTTGCCGATGATGGTGTTACACAGTTTGTTGTGCTGGGCAGTGGCAGTTACTTTGGTGAGATCAGTATCCTCAATATCAAAGGAAGTAAAGCAGGCAACAGGCGGACAGCCAACATCCGCAGTATTGGGTACTCAGATCTGTTCTGTCTGTCCAAGGATGACCTGATGGAGTCACTGATTGAGTACCCAGATGCCAAAGGCATGCTTGAGGAGAAAGGCAGACAAATTCTGATGAAAGATGGCCTCATTGACTTGGATCCAGCCAACATCAAGCCTGAAGCTAAAGAGTTGGAGGAGAAAGTAAATAAGTTATACGGAACAATGGACCTGATGCAGATGAAGCTGAAGAAGATTCTGATTAATTACAGAGGTACTGAGAAGACCATCCGACACCGCATCGCTGACCTGGAGCGTCTGACGGGAGAGGAGGTAGAAGAGTCTGAGGAGGAGGAAGAGGTTAAGAAAGTAGAGGAGGGTGAGAAAAAAGAGGAGGAAAAAGTAGAGGAAGGGGATGGAGAGAAAAAAGAGGAGGAAAAGGTAGAGGAAGGGGAAGGAGAGAAAAAAGAGGAGGGAGAGGGAAAAGATGAGGCAGTAAAGGAAGATGAGGGAAAAGAAGATAAGAAAGAAGAAGAAAAGCAAGAGGAAGGTGAAGAGAAGAAGGAAGAGGAGAAAAAAGATCCTACAGAGGAAGAGAAAAAATAAACCCAGAGTTTCTTTAAGGAGAGAAAACAAGCACTTTTCTATAAATCCACATTAGAGTCTTTACAGCCTAAATCGTTCTTACTGGACTCGCTTATGAAATGACTCAGAGATAAACAAGAGGCAGTCAATAAAAAAAAAAAAAAAAAACGACTGACTGAAATACCTGCTTAAACCTGTCACTAAAAAAGGTCACCACCACGCACGTTGACATATACTGCTCATCACAACTGAGGCATCTTGAGTAAGCCGGATGCAAAATTTAGTATTGAATCATCCCAATAAAATGTTGGCTCCGACATCTTTTTTTTTTTTTTGCATATTATGAATTTCATGTCACATCATTTTTTTTTTTTTTAACTACACCTTCTGGAAGAAATCTGCTATTCACAGTCCTGCAGTGACACTGTTGCTCACTTGAGCTTAGTAACTAGCAGGGACTTACAGGTAATCACATGCCGTAATGCTCTTATATGTGCTGCTGTCATACAGTTGTGGAAGCTTTGGAACTGAAGCCCTGAAAGAGGTTATGTCAATCAATACCTGGCAATAACTGTGATTAAGGTAGATATAAGATGTAAGATTGTACTGGGCAGCCAGCTGTAAGATATCACAATAATCCCATTTAGTGTTTGCACAGGTCTTATTTTTATTTTTTTATTTTTTTGTAGTATCCATAATATCCACGGGATTCTCCACATACTTTAATGTCATCACATGTTATGTAAGGATTCATCACTGAGTACTGTTTAACACAACGCTCACCAAATGTCACTGAAGGTTTTAATCATATTTAACCTTTTCTCCTTTGTCAGGTAGCATTTGTGTTTCTAAAGATTGTTCATTTTGCTAAAATATACATGTCCTTTACATCGTAAAGACTGACTAAAGGTGGAAACCAGTCATACTGACAATGAGCACGTTTCTGGTCCAATCTGGCTTCACACTCAACAGCAGCCGCAATGAAAATGACTGCATTTGAAAGAGGTTACTGTCACTTAGGTGACCTAGTGTGGTAGCTGATTGTTGAGAAGTGTTTCCATTTGAACGTGAAGGTTTTCATTTAATGGAATGGTAAACTGAAAACAATTACCAGGCACGTTGGGGTTTGCCATTCCAGTGTGTTTCTGAGAGTTTGTGTGCCTGCATGTGACTATTGATCCCCTTTTATGCGGCACTTCATCACAGAGGACTTGATGGCACCAATGTATTCGCCTCCACAAGAGAATCAAGCTGCTGATAAAAACCAAACCAAGATGAAAAGCAGCCAATTAGTGATAAGAGGCCGAGCTAGAGACAGCTGTAATGGTGCAGTGTGGAAACAAGTCTTTGAGTTAGTTAATGGAAAATATGTGACAGTGACCGGTTTGTCGTACTGCACACGGTTAATTTAAAGATGTTTGTATATTTTTGTATTCAGTCGGACAGATACATGATGTATGTCAGAGAGACTATAAAAAAAACAACAGTATTGTAATGTACTATAATTGTAATATATGTAATTTTTATTTTATTTTAATACAGTTTGCCTTCGGGGGCCAATACTCTCAGGGCCTATAAAGCCCTTCTATCCAGTGTGTGATACTAGTTATCATTACCACTGAATGTATATTTTATTCAATTTCAGCAAGTCCAAAATAAAACTTGCTAAAACACAAATATTAAACTAAAATAAATATGATATCTGCCAGATATTAGCATGTTAGCATTCAAAGTAATGTCATGTCTGTATAGAATTTAAGCTGCACCTGGGCTGAAGATTGTATTAAAACAAACTACTGTAAAAATTAAGGTTTGTGTGTGTGTGTGTGTGTGTGTGTGTGTGTGTGTGTGTGTGTGTGTGTGTGTGTGTGTGTGTGTGTGTGTG
>JAPSES010000104.1:6957186-6971970 GCA_029822895.1 Maxillicosta whitleyi
CCCCCCCCCCCCCCCCCCCCCCCCCCCCCCCCCCCCCCCCCCCCCCCCCCCCAGTTCAGCCCATTGGTTGTGATAAAAGAGGGGAGTCACAATCAGTTTACCAGCACAGGAAAAAACAGCTTTGTATGGTTCTATTTTCACTGGTGCAGAGCGAGGTTGACCTATAAGACTATCATAAAAGAAGCATTAAAATAGTGGCTGATCAAATGGTTTTACAGCAGGAGTAGGTGGAACCACACCTTAAGAATAAAGGAAAAAAAATCTGATATTACTGATATTTCATCTAAGGGTTAAAGAAGCGTGTTATTGTTCACGCATGGTCCGCTGTGTTTCAATATCCTGTTTGTGGCTCCTTTTAAAAATGCTGCTGACAGAAGATCATCTGAAGAGTTAAATAAGATAAAGGCAACACAATGCGCACGGACTGATTGTGTACTGCGGAGTGACAGCGGAGCCCATCTGTTATTCATGAAGTTTTAAACCGCGGCCACAAGTATCAATCAATCTCTTTCACCATTTGTGCCACTCTGTGCGTCACTGAGTGCGCACGGCCCCCCCACCCCACCCTCCACACTGCCTGTTGCCGCCGCCGCCGCTGCTGTTGCTGTTGGAGAGGCTGTGCGCTTGTAACACCAACGTTCAACAAGCACTGGAGGATACTTCTGTACTTCCATTGCTTTTTTTTTTTTTTAATTTAGTTTTTTAATCCATATTCCACGTAACTGAAAAGCGCAAGACAGTTAAAGACAACCACAGGACACTGGGAAGAAGAAGAAGAAGAAGAAGACGCGCACTTGTGTGAGGTGGTGCGGCGGTGAAGTTGCGCGCTATGATGCCTTACATGCACATCCTCATCCAACTGTATAGGTTTGCCCATACGTAGACTGGTGAAACAAACCAAAGCGGGCAGTAATATCTTGGGGGGGAGGGTAAAAGGGGAAAAAAGAGAAGAATGGCAGCTGCACATAACGGATCCAACATCACGGGCAACTACACCAACCAGTTTGTGCAGCCGCCGTGGCGCATCGCCCTCTGGTCCGTCGCCTACAGCTCCGTTCTGGCGGTTGCAGTGTTCGGGAACCTCATCGTGATATGGATCATTCTTGCCCACAAGCGAATGAGGACTGTAACCAACTATTTTCTGCTCAATCTGGCGTTTTCGGACGCGTCAATGGCCGCGTTCAACACTTTAATAAACTTTATCTACGCTGCGCACGGGGAGTGGTACTTTGGTAAAGCTTACTGCAAATTCCACAACTTCTTCCCGGTCACGTCCGTCTTCGCGAGCATCTACTCCATGACTGCTATCGCGGTGGACAGGTGGGATTCCTAAAGCAACTGTTTGGTGAAACTCACCTCATCCAACTTCAGCATCTGTTTTGGTTTGAGTGAATGAGATTTTCTTTCTTTCTTTTTTTAATGTTTGTAACACATTTGATCTTTGCGTAAATCATGTATGTGAGGATAATGGCATTAGGGCGCACAAAAAAAAAAGCATGGAGGGGAACTATTTTTAATACAGACAACCCTTTCTACCTTTGCAACCATCAAAGAACGAATGAAATTTCCGGAGCGAATGCACAGAGCATTAATATTTCAAGTTATACACTAGGTTATGTAAAAATATCCTTGTTACCGAAACCCTTTCATCTCCAGAGCTTCACGCATGATTTTTTGGCACCTAGTTTCCGATTATTCCACGTGGATGTGCTGCCTTTCCAACAGTGGTGGAAAATTTAACCTTGTGGTTAAAAAAAAAATGCTCAAATTTCACCTCGTGCTTGAAGACAAACTACTTCATTAGGCAATTACTCATCCGGGCTTTTAAGATGGTGATGTCTTCTGATGTATTACTTTGCGTCTTTGCCATTTACAAGTTTATTAAATTAAAAATCAATCACCGGTTTAATGTAAATTTCACTGATGGCATCTAATGTTTGTTTTGTCCCTGGTTTATTTCAGCAGCATTAAAGCTCCCTACTGATTTACATTTCCTGAACATCAACTCAGATAATGACTTTTTTTTGGTATGCATTGCATTGCAAAGGCGGTTTTCCCAGCAGGGTGTTTTCTATCTCATGCACTATGAGCATCTTCTCATATTTTTAGTGTCATATTTTGCATTAGATTACACTATATTATACTACAAATTAAATGTAGAGTACTGTGTGCCAGCACAGGAGTAAAATCCCTTTTTATGGCTTTCTGCTTTCTGATTCTGTTGCTCTATCTCATGCATTCATTTATCTCCAGCTCTCTCACACACGTTTTTTTTTTTTCCCTCCTTTTACTGGTGCTGTGATTTTGAGGTAATGCAGTGATGCAGGCACCACAATCAAATGGGCTTTACAGTAGACCGTCATACCTCATAATGTCTCAGTAAAGGGATTAGGCTGATGAAAGCAGCTACAGGTCAAGCATGATGACAACAGAAGCACAGAGATGCACGAGGGCACAGCGTGTGGATACATCTCGTCTACATGTGTCACTGTGTGCTGTGATAGTGTGCGAGGTGTTTTCTTGCTTTAGTACTTCTCCTTGACACATGCATCTCCCCGGGCCGTGCTCATTTTGGCTCCTCTCCTGCAACTTCAGTGTGTTTGTATTTTTGGTCTGCAGTGTCCATTCGATTCTGTCAACAGTGTACTGAGAAAGAGAACATCGGCATGACCTACATGATGTAGATGTAACCTCCAGTCATGCTTTTCGTAACCCCAGTATGGTGCTGTCTCGGCTCTGATGTCTTGAAATGGCATGAGGCCACAGTTCGTGATCATCTGTGAATTTGTCCTTCCTACTGCCTCTGTGCTGTCAAGTGTGTTTCCGTGGGCACTGCAGCAATAAAACACAGGTTGCTGTGTGAAAGGTAAAGCAGGAACGTAGCTTTTTATCAGTCCCATTCCTTTAAAATAAAAAAAAAAATTGTATTAGTTATTTAATTGTGTTAGATTTTTTTTTTTCCCCACATTTTACATTAGATTTGGCTTTTATTTAAAGCGACTTACAAGGTATATGCATGTATAGCGTAAAGGACCTTGCCTAAGGTTCCACCTGGGATTCAAACTGGCAACCGTCCGTATCAAAGTCTGCAGTGTATATATTTATCTTTATCTGTAAATATCTGTGGATTCATTTTTTACATAATGTACAGTATGTTTCATTCAATACTGTAGAAAGCGCTGTGTTACACAACTGCACAGTTTTTTCCACATGTGCAGTTCATGGCCTCTGGTGATAATGAGGACACCAGTGCGTTCCACGCAGTTGAATCACAATCTTCAGTCACTGTTCACAACTGATCAACCAGTGAACATCTTCACAGTGCACATTCCATATGGAGTCTATTTTAAAACCTGAACCTGTCATCACTGAGGACATTTCACCATTTCACTGCGACGAGTCCATATGTGTTCACACCTCTGACAATATGTTTTTTTTTATTTATTTATTTTTATGTTATCTGCCAGATTTTTAATGGTAGTTGAACAATATTTTAGTTCCACCTCCTCCTACCTGATTTGCTTTATTGCAACGATATACTGCACGTCCCAAACTTTCATTAGACAGTCCATTGTAAATGTTATTAGGTTATTGTAAAATTTGATGGGTTATGCAGGGAGCCTGGTGGGCAAAACAGAAGGCATACAGAATTACAAGTTGGGGTTGGAGTGCATTCATCTGGATAGTTTTCATTTGCTGCAGCTTGTGCAATGTGAATTGCTACTTTCACCTCAATATAATACACTGCAAAGCAATCCTACAAGAAATATACTCCAAAATCTGCTTCCGGGGTAAACAACTTTCAAGTGGCCAAAATTAGAATGTGAAAATGTAAATGATTTATCTCTATTGAAATAATGATCAATTTCCTGTAAACCTTTATTTATTTATTTAATCTCTTGAAGACTTTTCTTATTAGTATATTAAAGGATTCATTAGTTTACCCAAAATGACTCGCAAGGTATAATCAAAAGGGCACACCTGGAATTTGAACTAGGAACCTTTTGTTCCAAAGTCAGCAGTGTAAACCACTAAACTATCCAGTTACAACTGAATTTAATCAACATTATTAACACTGAAAATCAGATGAACAAAGAAGACGCAACAAATAATAAAGACAAGAGTTTGTTCTGGAGAGCAATGTAGTTCAAAAAGTACATAACTGAACTATTTTCCACATGACTTCATGTTATTCAAAGTGTAATTTGGGTGAAATGACCCCTTAAGTACTTTTTTTTTTTTTGTACAAAGTCACAGTGACTAAACATCAAACCTATCCTTCTCCTCGGAGGAAATTTGAGCCAGCACTTGACATTTAGCTGTATGTCTATTCCAAGATAATCTCCTCTAGTAAAACAGAAGAAGGTGATAAAGCGAGTGTTTAGATGGTAGTGTCACACCACGGCGTCTTGACTTCAAAACAGTACATTGCTGAAAGCGTTCCTGTGCAGTCAAAGCCAAGACAGACTCCTGCGTTGAAGAATGTAGCTGCTTATTATTATACTCGTGTGAGGTGACGCTCACACCTCCTAGAATGGGCTTTAATGTGTGTGGCTGGTTTCTGTACAGGTGAACTGTACTGTGTTTGGCTTAATCAAGTGTTAGTGGTTCACGTCATGCTTATTGTGGTTACAAATTTATTAAATCAGCTGTCCTTTGTACAGGCTCCCTGGATGCTAGATACCTCCAACTACTCCAGCACACACTTGATGGGTTATTAAACAGGTTCACACAGCAATTCACAAGGACCAGCGAGGCACTCAGAATGAATGTCACACAATTACTACTCAACAGAAAGGGCATCTTTGTTGATATCCCTTAGAGACTTGTATTCAATGATGTGAAAGGATGAGGCCCGATTTCTCCCATCCTATGAAGCCCGAATTAACAGCTTCAATCCCGCGTTATCTTTAGCTGAAAATGATGTTCTGTGTCGAGTGTACGCTCAGTCGATAATCTGCCGTCAGTTGAGTGTTTCATTGTGTTGTTCAAACAAAATCCCATCACAGGGAATGAATCATCAGTGAGTTTCCCACCAAATCACCCCCAGTGTAATTATATTTCAAGCCTGGTGTGAAGAAAATTAAGTCGAAAATTTATTGTGGAAATAGTTTACAATCCCATCAAATGAATAAAAAATGGACATATTTAGCATTACCGTCACTTCTTCAAGCCACCAAAGGAGTTTAAATGAATCATTCCAAGGATAAACATCACTGTGTTTGAACAGAAGTTCTGTCCACGGTGATGATAAATCTTTAGCAGACGTAACCTAAACAGAAAGAATTCGATACCACAGACTAGTGTTCGCATTCTGCTTATGGTTTAGGAAAGATTGCTGTGTCGATATGTTGTCGACAAATGTGCGGCGCGTTTGGAGTCAAGCTTTTTAATATTTAACCGCGTGAGCATGATCTGGTCTAACCTTACAAGGACTGTGAGCATGAAGACATGACCACTGTCACAACTCATACTGGGGACATGAACCCAAATGCAGAGTAGGAAGAAAAACAATGGATTTAAAACAGAACAGTTTATTAAAACAGACTGGCAGAGGTACACACTGGGGCAGGCAGAGACTAAAAAAAAATACAAGTCAACAGGTGAAGGTACAAGTAGGGAGCATGCTGAAGCAGAAGTCCAAAATAAAAACAAGGTCATACACAGACTGGGCAGAAGACGAGCTAAAAGTCACACTAAGAATCAAAACTAGGGAACAGACTGGGAAACAGACTAAGATAAAGACTAGGGAACCACAAACTGACATGAACAGACGTGACGACCAAGCAATGAGACACTCACAAGACAGGTATAACGTACACTGGGGAATGGGGAGAAAACAAGACACAGGTGTGAACAATTAGGCAACAGGAAGTAAAGAGAACACAAAACTACAAAAGACAGGAAAAGCCAAGACAAAGACTAAAGACCGGGGGCAGCCGTGACAACCACGAAAAACTGTCAATCATGCTTCAGCTACTATGAGCAAATATGGAATTAGTCACTTTGAGAAATGAGCTGTTTACACCTCAACCAGGACATTAATTATACACGCTTTCTATTTGTTTATAAAACATGATTTTAAAGGAGATAAATTAGCCTTTAAATATTCTTTCCCCATTAGAGTCATTAATGTTGCTTTTCCACTCCATGGTACCGGTTCTACTCTACTCTGTATTCCTGTGGTTCTTTTCCACTTACATGGGACCAGCTCGTCTGCTTGCCGAAAACTCACTCATTGCGTATTTTCTCTTCCGCATTTTTACGTTCGCCACCAAAGACTGAATCTACGTCACCGTCTATGGTGTAGTTTTGTTCTGTCATCATGTGGATTCATGTTTCGCTATTCACTGTCTACTTCCGTGTCTGAATTTTGTAAATCGCATTTCACAGAAAAAACTGTCTGAACAATCAGTGTCTTGGTGTCGGTCCCAACATTTTGGAACCTCAGCTGAGGCGGTACTAAATAACTAGTATCAGGTCCCAGATTCCAGGGTCCTTTTTCATAATGGAAAAGCAAAAAAGCCGTGTAGAGTCGAGTAGAGTAGAGCCGGTACCATGTAGTGGAAAAGCGCCATAAGCTACACAGTCGCTATCACTTTGACATATTGAATGAAAAATTTCCTTACTTAATCTTCTTAATCTTCTATATTAATTTTTGGAGTGGAAAAGCACCATTAGTAAAGCATTTAAAGACAATGATGCCTTCTTAACCTGCTAACTTCTGCCCTGTAGGTACATGGCCATTATCCATCCTCTGAAGCCCCGTCTGTCAGCGAAGGCCACCACATTCATCATCGTCTGTATCTGGAGTCTGGCCGTCGTCCTTGCCTTCCCCCTCTGCTACTTCTCCACCACCCGAGTTCTGCCCAAAAGGACTGTCTGCTTTGTGGCCTGGCCCCGCAAGGAGGATGACCAGCTGATGTAAGAAGCACTTTGTAGCTTACTCACTTTAGTACATCAGTGACATTAAAGGACGTACATTTCCATTAGAGCCAGACCGATTATTGCGTATCACCAATTAATCAACATCGGCAATTTGTAACCAATGTATTACCTTTTTATCTGCATGGAGATTCTCCTGTGTGTCTGGGTTACCCGGAGAGTTAAAGGAATAGTAAAGCTTGTTCACTTTCACTTTCACTTTGACAATCACGGAGTGCTACCCCCACTGCTCCGACAATCATGGACCCCCCAAAAAATAACATGGGCTGCTATCGCCTACTCCGACAATAACGGACCCCTACCCCCCTGCTCCAAAAGTCACGGACCACAGATATATGGCCCAATATATCGGATATCGGCTGATATATGAAGAGCTCTTTTCCAAAGCGCTATAAAAGCCATTTAATTACAGTTTTTTTTCGCTTTATTTTTTACAATCTGATTTTAAGATAGCATGAGGAAAATTGGAACTAGGTTAATATTATCTGCTGTTTCCTTAACAATTTTAAATTTCATTGAAATTGACAGAGAAAGATAATAAAAACACTTAAAATGGATATATAGTGTTTTGGAAAAAAGCTCTTCATATCTACTATTGGTTTTTTTTTTTCTTCTTTTTTTTTTAAATTAGCCCCCAGTATCAGTACCAGTATTGGCCCTAAAAATCTCATATCGGTCTGGCTCTAGTTTCCATCCAACTCTTTTTAGTCACATTTTCAGTCTGTGCATAAAAATCTGTAAATAATCACTGAACATGAAAAATGTATATATGTGACATTATTGTACACGTGGGAGAGGTGCATAAAAAATACATATGCAAATACATGCAATGGAAACAGATTTGATGAATTATTATGTGTGTGCATGTGTAACACTCGCTAAATAATAATAAAATTATGTGCATGTTAGATGTTAACAGAGTGTATGAAGAAACATGTTAGACGAAGGCTTGACAAACAGTGGAAGTTTGTTACAACATTATATGACCTAGACCATTGATCTGGTTTGGGAGTCAAAAGGTTTGATTGTATGACGTACTACATGTTACTGGAAAAAAAAAAAAAAGAATTTATCATCCGAATCATGATGATTTGCAATGGTTTTTAATACAAGTGTGTGAATTTTAATTTATTTTATCTTCTGATTGTATTTTTAGTTACTATTTATATTATTATTGTGAATCTCAGTTTTATTCTAACTTATCTTTTATATCAATATACTTTTATTAGCTTTATTATATTTTGTATTTTTAGATATATCTTTGTACAGAAGTTTGGACACTTTGCATTGTTGTAAATGTGCTATAGAAATAAACCTGACCTTCATAAAAAAGAAATAGAATAGAATAGAATATGGACAGATGCATACATTTGCATTTCCTTTTACAGATTATTTGTTTAAATATATTATATATTTGGATGGACCCACCAAAAACTGAATCAACAATATGTTAAATGCCTACATAAATATGCTATTATACTGCATATTTTTGTAATTAGAGGATGTTAGTATTCTCTCTAGTGTGGAGATGCTTTGAGTCTTTGCTTAATTGTTCAAAGAGGGAATCACACAGACTTGTATGAGGCTACTGAAGTCAGAAAGAAAACTAATTATGTACATTTTATCAAGAAGTGCTAAAAACAAAATTCCTCACCTGAAATAATGACGTGCAAAGAGCTTAAGTTTTTACTCTCTATATCAGCAATTAGATGTATCCCCATGACCTCAGAGGAACGACCCACAACATCATTACAATGCAGTTCCCATCACTTAATAGACTGACATTGCTGTTACGTTTTTAATGGTAAAAGACATGGAGCTGACAGACTGCAGAAAATGAGCAAATTAAACTGATGAATACGAGTAAATGACCCTAAGATATGAACTCTGTGACTGTTGCCTTCTTAGTTGGCTGACAAAACTGGATTATGAGCAGAGTTCAGACTTCACTTTTTTTTTTTTTTTTTTTTTATAGGCTCTGTCTTCTGAATAAACATCTTTACCTTGTGTTTTTGCAGGTATCATATCATAGTAACAGTCCTGATCTACCTGTTGCCATTAGTAGTGATGGGCATCACGTATACCATTGTGGGTGTGACTCTGTGGGGAGGTGAGATCCCAGGAGACTCATCTGATAATTATCATGGACAGCTCCGGGCGAAAAGGAAGGTAAGCAAGCTGGAGGGTGAATAGACCGTCATTTGTTGAAGAATTCAGATATGACCCAGAGCGGTCCAATTAGGAATGGTTAGCACGATAAATCAGAGCCCCACAAATAAACTGCAGTCATCTACCAGTGAAAAGTCTGCACCTCCAGGTAATTATTATCACACTCCTGTCTGTTGGAAATTGAATATGTAAGGGGCAATTATTTATCTTAAAGACTTACTGTCTTTAAGATAGAAGAGATTTACAGAGATCTATTAGCTTTTACTTTGCTAAAGTTAAAAAAAAAAAAAAAAAGAGAGAAAATCAGGCATTGCTGTTAATGCTCATGTACGTTGAAGGTTTAAGCCTCTATCTCTGTTAATTTAATTGCTGTGGAAGAAAAACATTTATCATTCAACAGGGCAAGACCAGACTCAGATTGAATGAATTATTCCTTGACCTGTTATCGGCTCCTTGTGTTTTATACTAATCTGTCATTAACAGTCTCCTGCTAATACAGATGTAAAACGTCCACTATTATAGAGATGAAACGTTGTAATACTGTTAAAATAACTGTTCGGACGGGCGGACGGACTGATAGATAGATAGATAGATAGATAGATAGATAGATAGATAGATAGATAGAAAATACATTATATTATTATATTATATTTGTACAACTGGGAAATTACAATACATGATCAGTAAAACAAATATAGGAAAACACCAGATTTTCAAGCGGGGGAAAAAAAAAAAGCAAAATAGAGATGATAATATTATGATATAAGGTGATAAATAATTTAAGAAAGGTTAAATAGACAGAAAACATTATTTGGGAACTACCACAAAAATGTACTTTATTTATCCCAAGCTGGGAAATTACAGAAAAACATATAACTTGTACTAAAACTAGCAATAGCTTGAAAACAATGTCATATTTTGTAATGCACAAGCAGTAGTGAGAGCATAACAAAGGCAGTGAAATCTTTAGCAAGAATGTTACATTTTTAATGGTTAGAAATGAATGAAAAATAGTGATAGCACACCCAAGGAACTGGCAAAATTGGAAAGATATTTTTTATATTCTCTGTTTTATTACAAGGCAAATTGACAGCGCTGATAAATGTTGCACTTCAAAGAAAGAACAAATGCTGCGACAGGCTGAATAAGAATGATCAGTTGCGTCGTTTATGTACATGTGTGATACAGATGGAGAAGCCGCACAGCACAATATGAAGAAAACCACTATCGCACCCAACACAACCTTTGTGGTTGTCACTTGTCCTCAATCAGCTGTTCATCCATGCATGTGGACAGACACAAGCTCGAAAAAACCAACAGTGTCTGGAAGCATTATGAGTTTTCCAACACTTTAGTATCTGATGTCAAGGCCTTTAGGATTCAGACTCATTCAGAGCATGGTTTTATAGTGGAAGCATTTACTACTCACATGAAAAACATGTTGGAACTGATTGAAGGTCAAAGGTGAGATAGTATGCAGCATCGATCGGCAAACAGAGTTCTACACTTTGAGATCAGTCTGATGATATTGTCTCACACTAAGCCTGTCGTGGTCTATAGGATAAAGTAGGTTCTGAATTTTATTTTCCCACCACAGCTGCAGAGATACCACAAAATGGCCTGTACTTTCTGATTTATTACCACCACAGCTGCAAATCAAAAGCAATCTTCTCTTTTATGTGTAGAAGTTGATTCAGGATTCAGTTAACCCACAAACTGGCAAAGGGAATATCGTTTCACCGCTCACACAGAGGAATTTTGTGCATTCTCTACACATATCAGCCACATGTGGACATATTTTAAGTTGCTTGTCAGCTATTTTCAAGCTATCTATGCACCCGAGCTCCCTACTTTAATAGTCAATCTAGGGTTTCCTTTGTGAGAGATAAGAGCTGCGGTAGTTTTTAGTATCACTGGACAATAATTCCATAATAAACTGAACTTTCATGCTATTGTAATTAAAGTGGTCTGAGAGGACTTGAAGTTTCTGCATCTATTCCTTGCTTGTGTTTTGAGGTGGAAGAAAATCTGCACTATGACACTTACATTCCGTCTAATCACAAGTGTTCAGACAGGTGGGAGTGTTAAATACAGTACATGATTGACAACTGTAATTTCCAATAGTTGTTCGGATTCAGGTTCGGGTCACATGATTCTACAGCTCTAGTCCATGTCTCAAAAGTACGATGACTTTTTCATAACAACACGAGACTCTCAGGTTCATAGTCTTTGAATTTGGACATAGATGAGAGAGCTGTAGGGGGAAGGTGGGTAATATTTCATTGTTGGCATTTTGTCCTCAGTTCATGCAGTTTTAACGGGAGAGGAAGTCTACTGACATCTGTACTAGCTAACGTCGGCTCTTAACTTATTCGCCTGAGAGAGCTACTCAGGGGTAAAGTGGGGCAGCTGCACCTCCTTTAGATCGATGGTTCTGTCTTTTTTACCTCTTGAGTCCCTAATGATCCATTAGATAAGCACAGGAGCAGAGGCTCCCACTGAGACACCAACTCTGTATGATTCAGGATCAAAATGTAAGTCTTTACATCTTAAAGACTTCCATATTCTTCTAAGAATTGGCAACTGCCTCACCACAGGGAGCATTATTTCTCGCTATTTCTTTCAGTGATTCTGGCCTGAAATTAGTCCGCAGGGAGTCTAAGTGACATTTTTTTGTTTTTTTATTTTTATTATTTGTAAGCATGGTATTTTTTCCTGCGTTTTCATTTTTGTATTCAAGGCAGAAGGCCTGCTGAGTTTAGCCTACGAATCAGATTCAGTTACTGTGGAAAGTCTGAATTATACATGCGTAAAGGTAAGCCATGTTCGTCCTTAGCCTCAATGGTCCTAATCACTGATCACATGGTGCAGACTGTTTTTCTTGGGGCTTAATGTCATGCAGAGAGTTTTGTGTTGGCAGGCTGTGGTCAGAATAGGTTACAGAACAGAGGACAGCCCAGGGCGGCACAGTCCAACATCATAAAACTGGCTGGCTCAAAAGACAATGTTTTTTATGGGGTTCTGGACTCTCAGCAAATAAAAACCCCAGTTTAATTTTGACATTCATTTAATACATAAAGACATCCATCACTGACTAAAACCACCTACTGATTTAAAATGTTTGATACCTGTTGATCCATTAATCCTGTCACTATTCATGGTCATCAGATATGACCTATTTCGACGTTCTGAGACTCCGTAGTGAATGCAGTAACACCGTCATCTTCTACAACATTGATTCACCAGTAAAACCCATTGGTTTTGTTTTCATGTAAAGATATATTTTACTGAAAAAGTCCCTTTTTATATGTTTTTAATAAAATAACTGTCAACTTTATCTGAGCTTTTAAGAATATCTTCAAGGTCAGTAAATTAAATACAGGAAAATACCCAATTTATACTGATAAAATACAAAATACAGAGGATGGTATTATAAATAAATGGTGACAAGTCACTTAAGAAAAGTTAGATATTAAGAAAGCTGACAGAAAAGTAACACTAGGTCTTTATGGGTTAACTGGGATGTCTGATAAGACACATTATAGAGTCCTGTCTAAATGGCTTAAGTCAGATGTGTCAAACTCATTTTAGTTCAGGGGCCACATTCAGCTCAATATGATCTTAAGCAGGCGGACCAGTAAAATAACAACAGTGACAAAAGTGAAATTAAATTATGACTTTGTTTAAATCTATAAAGTTTCCTTTAAAATCTGAACAACATGGACAACTTGAAACATCTTAAGAATAACAGGTGCAATTTTAGGTGCAGAATAGTGGTAAAATTGCATTTATGTCTCTAAAGACGTTATAGATTACTTATTAAAATATTTTGTGGAAAAAGGGAAGGTTTGTTGATGGAAACATTTTCATATAATTTTACCTTTTTTACTCTAAAACAAAGATAAAATTTGTGGTTGTCATTATTTATAAGTTGCTACGATAGTATTTTACGGGACTGACCTACTTGAGATCATATTGGTCTTTGGTCTGATCTTTGACATCATTGATTGTTAAAATCTTCAGTGTTCTGCATTTCACAAATTCATCCCACGGGCCAGATCTGACCATTTGGCGGGCCAGGTTTGGCCCCTGAGCCGCATGTTTGACACTTGTGGCTTAAGTCATATATATATGTATGTTATTTATGGACTAAAAAAAAGCAGGTGATGAAACAAAGCGGCAGTCATATCTGTCTGAGAATGAATCAACATGAATACATTTAATCTGAGGCTCTCAAAACACACACACAAAAAATATGTATGACATATGCGGCATGATTCAGCAGATATAACCCTTTCCAGAAACCTTATTCCACGTGGCTCTGTTTCCACCTGCAGGGTTCAGTTCCAGTTTATGAGTCTACATTCAAAGTATTTCAACCACAAATAAACTGGTCTGGAACCTTGAAGCAAAAAGTATTGGATTTTCCTTTGAACCAAACAATGAACCATTGTGGGTGTGTCATATTCAATAAGTTCAGGGATAAAAAAAAAAAAAAAAGGTTGGGAAATTAGTGGGGGAAAGAATGTGCAGCTACTGTTGAATAAACCCAGTCCTCGTTGCTTAATATCCACTGACTTAAATCCTCAAAAACCTAAACAGCCAAAAGTATCTATTGATCTAATGTTCTGAACCATCAATCCTTTCCGTGTAAGTCGGAATTAACCCTTTAGTACCCCTAAATAACTATCCAAATACATGTATTATACTTCATATTAAAAAAATAAAATAAAAAATACTGTATGAACGGTACACAGTATGTATAGTAATGGCGGATGACATTTCGCCGTCGTACAGTAATAGTGGATGAGACTCAGCGTCGTAAAGTTGAAATAACATAAATCGGGTACATCGTAGCCCGAGGGCTACCTGTACTCACCCTTTAATCATGAGGATTCTGGGGTATACTGGAGCCAAAGCGTGACAGTGAGGTAAACCCTGGATGTGTCAACAGTTCACCACAGGACTGAGATACACAGACAAACAACCATTCATCCCCACATTCAAACCCACAGGTGACTTATGGTAGCCAATTAATTAAGCTGCATGTGTTTGGATGGTGGGAGGAAGACCGAGTAGCTGGATTTTGGAAGAAACATTTGGAAGTCGCAGGAAAAAAAGTTAGGTCTCCAAGCAATAAAGAAAAGCTCGAGTATAGCACAAAAAATTAGTAAGTAGTTGGTTTCACAGCAGCAAGGGGCAAAAAAAATGTTTAAAAATAGTGTGATTACTAAGACAGAAAAATGTGTTGTTCAAAAGTGTAGCTGGGTACAATATGTTAACAACTATTGGTCTGTTGCTCATTATTCAGAGCCTTCCATTAATGATGCATCTTGCTGCTCAAAGCCTGTTGAAATGTCCACTAATTGGTTCAAAGAATTCTGCTGGTTCAATAGCGGAAGATGCATTACTTTTTGCTGAGATGAGGTGTCAGTTATGACCAGTGCTGTGTGTAACAAGTTACAAAGTAATGGGATACACTAACATAACTACTTTTTTCAGGTAAAAACTAGTATGATATGTTATTACTGACAATCTGGTAACAAAACCATCCATTCATCCATCTTCTGCTGCTTATCCGGGGTTGGGTCATGGGGGCAGCTGCCTAAGCAGGGAGTCCCAGACTTCCCTCTCCCCGGCCACTTCATCCAGCTTATCCAGCGGGATCCC
>JAPSES010000104.1:6972070-6985955 GCA_029822895.1 Maxillicosta whitleyi
GATCGCGCCTATGTTCACATAAAACTTGTTCTGTACTAAATCCACACACTTGTGGATTTTATAATTAAATATCAGACGAAACAAACTTTTAGAATGAACTCTTAATACCCATGTGGGAGCTACCCGTGAGTTTGTTAACAAACACGGTCTATATTTATTATTATAAATTCATTATTATTTCTACATATTTGATATGAGTTCAATGTACCCCTTATGTACCCTTGGAAACAGCAAAGTAATTCATTTTCTGTCTTAAAGTGGCTAATAGATGATTTTTTTTCATAGGTGTATGTGCATAATTAAGTTTAATTAGACTTAAACTACAGTAGTAGCCTGTAGTTTACAGATGAGACAGTAATATTATTTGCATTTATTTGTATTACAGTTAATCCTCACCTGAAATTGTAAATATTGTGACTGCTCTATACATGCACACATATACATAAATGCCACAGACTGACACTGCAGTTGAAGTTGGATCAATTGTGCAAATTTACTGCAAATTTATTGCATCTCTGCAAACTGATACTAAATCCTCCTGTATTTTATGCACCGATCTTTCAGATTAATTCTTAATGATACACTTTACTTATGGAATGACAATAGAAAACACTTCACCAGGGACAGGAACATCAGGAACATTGTAACATTAATTAGCCCCTTAAGGCTCAGTTTGGATCCAGTATGTGCACTGGTGGCCTGTCGCCATCTGCATCACTAGCCCCTGCCAACAGTAACGTCACTTTCTGAGTCTGTCAATACTTTGAACAGGAAGAAAAATGACCACTAACAAAATACAAAGAAATATTTAACAAAGGGCAGCTCTGTGGGTGAAGTACGATTTTTCTTAACATTTTAATTCTGTGGAATTGATTAATAACCAGTGCTTTCCATCCACATCACAGCTTTGTACTGGGGGCTGTGTCTCCAGCGGTGGTGGTTCCCTCTATGCTTCTGCTGCAGAAGGACGGTTATGGCGTGGAGCAGGGAATCCCCACGCTGCTGATGGCCGCAGGCAGCTTTGATGACATTCTTGCCATCACTGGTTTCACCACATGCTTGGGCATGGCCTTCGCCACAGGTAACACACACTCTGGATGAGTCTGCATGAACATCAAGGTGATGGAAAATAAAATATGCAGAATCAGTGTAATTTTGCAACACAACACCACCTTATCTGCAGGGGAATGGCATCCTGTGGAGAATACTGCAGTGTAGAACAGAAACATGGAAAATTTGATCTGTAGTTTGTGTTGAGGTCAGCAGAGGGTGCGTGTGCGCTGGTTTGTTTGTCTGTAGAGCCACAGTCTAGTCTACTTTAACATGTTTTATAACCGTTGCATGACTTTAACAGTAATAGTACTGTCTGGAAACATTTATGCGTTACCAAACAGTAGTGGTTTTCTGAACCTTTAGGATGTTTGTTACTTCAGTTTCATAAGCTGATTGTCTGTTTGAACTTCTGATTCCACCAGGCTCCACCTGGTACAACCTGCTCAGAGGTGTACTGGAGGTGGCTGGGGGCATGGTTGCTGGTATTCTTCTTGGATTCCTCATCCAGTACTTCCCTAGTGCTGACCAGGTAGGCAGGTTGTTCCTGACTTATCCTTCCACTACTTCACACCACAGCCAGTGTATTAAAAAAGCATGAAAATATTCCACTTCTGATTTTAAAAATGACTCTGTAAGGAGAGCATTTTGAGATATTTAACAGTTTTCTTTTGACTTTTAAGCATTAATATGATGCAAGACAGCAGAGGAAAACAGTCTTCAGACACATCCAAATATTATCATTAAATGATATCCAGAAAAATGCTTTTTTTTTTTTGTATTTTGAAAAGAGTGTCTGCGTCAGACAGACACAAACAAATGGAAGTGTATTTATTTTTTGTTTATTGTTAACAAGAAAAAGTAGCAACACTACAAAATTCTTGACAGTTTCAACATTCCATGTCATGTATGTTTGTCTTGTTCTTGCTGAAACATCCAGTTCTGACCCTGATGGAAAAGTGCATATGCAGAAAGGAGCATGTGGGTGCACAGAATGAAACAACCAGAGTTCAATGAATCAAGAGTGATTCTTAATGCAATATATCACAAATGCATGGGGGCAACAAAAACCTTTTTCTACCACCATATGACTAAAGTTACACATGTGTAATAAACCATGTCAAATACATTTTAAGGCTCCTCCTTTTCTCAAGTCATGAAGAAACTCTTTAGTAAAAATCCCTGAATGATAATGCAGCGTGTCTGATAAAATATTAAGACTAAATCTGATAAAACAAACGGTAGCTCATATGTTCTGCTTCAATTCAGACTTTCAGAAATCATCGGCAATGCCATGGCTGCCGGATTACAACATTATTATTAGTGTATTAGTATGGACACATTTTAACCTGTGTTACCACTTGGGTACTTAGTGTAGCTCCCGGGTGTTACCCCGTGGGTACATCCAGTAGCTATTACACTGTGTTTATTGATTAAATTGTACTTGTAAAATGTTTCTTTTCTTTCTTACTTTCTTTCTTCTTTTTTTTTAACCATGTATGCTAAGGACTTCAGATGGAAAATAGCCTTGTGCTAAATCTGGTGCAGCCATCTTTTAATGTAACTGTATCTTGTCCTTTAAATTAAAAATAAAAAAAAATGCTGTAATCATGGTTTTTCCATTTTGCCTAGAAACACTTGGTGATGAAGCGATCGTTTTTGGTGCTGGGTCTGTCCATCTTCGCTGTGTTCGGCAGCGGGGTGGCTGGTTTTCCTGGGTCCGGAGGCCTCTGCACTCTGGTGTTGGCATTCATCGCAGGTGTCGGCTGGGGGCCAGAAAAGGTAACAACACATCCATGCACAATCTGCAGTGAATACTACCGTAAAAGTTGAAGTAAAAAAAGACCTGTTCTTCTTTACAACTAACACGTTGCTTTTCTGTGTCTTTAGGCTCGTGTGGAAGAAGTGGTGGGGTGGGTGTGGGACGTATTTCAGCCCCTACTTTTCGGACTTATAGGAGCAGAGATTCGGATGTCGCAGTTGGAGGGACACACAGTCGGTGAGAACACAGACACACAGTAATACAATAAAACCCCTAGAACGCAGAACATGAAGCACAGTCGTAGAGCTGTGAGGGATTCAAATGGAACTCTGTGGATGTAAATATATTTGCATGACCAAAAAAGAACCTCTGTAGCTGTTTTATCTCTTCATCTGAGTCCTGTGTTAGTATTCAAAATGTGTACCCGCAAAATAGTTCCAGTGTGAACACCATCAAAAAATAAAAGTTTTACTCGCCGTGCTAATGTGTTTTCCCTTTCTGTGTGTTCTAGGTCTGGGTATAGCATGTCTGGTCATTGCACTGGCGGTACGACTTCTGTTCACTTTCGTCTGTGTGCTGTGCGCGGGCTTTAACATGAGAGAAAAAGTGTTCATCGCACTAGCATGGATGCCCAAAGCCACCGTGCAGGTATGTCAAAGAGCTGTGTACTGAATTTAACTGGGTTACTTTTCATTTGTACTCAATTTACTGAGTGAATGTAACGGTAGGGTGGGAGAGCCGGGAAAAACAGTTGGACATTCTAAAAATACAGAATTCAAAAGTCCAAACCCTTTTCTTCAGTGCCCCCCCTGCCCCCCAAAACCTACACTTCCAGTGTATCAGGGTTTGTCAATGCAGCATCCATTAGCCCGCCTGCCACTGCCCTCCCCCCTGGTCAAACCACGTGGGGGGGCTTAACACGCATTACTAATCACTCATCTCCTTACAAGGGAATATTTCACCTCTGCTTAATTTATGTTGGTGACAAAGAAGCTTTCATGAACTTTACAACCTAATATAACTAGTATAACTAACCAAGCTCTGGTTTGGGGGGGGGGGGCAAATGTCAGTGGGGTTTGACAGACATCACAATTCAGTCATCTCAATGGGCCAGTTAAAATTATTGGATGGTGTTTTTCCAGTCCACAGGTGACTCATTTTTTTTTTTTTTTTTTTTTTTGTCAGAGCTTTTATTTAGTTTGTTGCAGTCACAGTGTGAAGGGGATTTTAAGCAATATAGTAAAAAAATAAATAAATTCTGTAGGAAAACATCACCTTTACCCCACCTTTAAGGAGTATTCCTGCTGATAAAGATCAGATGAAGCACTGCTCAACCTGCTCTTCCTCCTCAGGCAGCTATTGGCTCCACAGCCTTGGACAGGGCCAGGACAAGGGAGGACACAGAGCTGCAGAAGTACGGCATGGATGTTCTGACAGTGGCTGTACTGGCCATCCTTCTCACGGCCCCCATCGGAGCTCTTCTCATAGGTCTCACTGGGCCTCGCCTCTTGCAGAAACCAAAGAACTCTGCCTGTGGTGAGCGAGTCAAACCCAATTTATCATCATTTTTCTTGGGTAGGTAAAGTTCTACATTCAACATTTCAATTCAGCTCAACACCCCCGTCCGGCCTGTAGTTGTGTTGAAGCAGCAGATATCCTTTTCATGCAGCCCTTTAGCCTCAGCTGGGTCTGAGATGTGGATTTTCGTAGTGTTCTGTTGGCTGTTTACCCTGCTTTTAACCAGCGTCGTGTCTTTTCCCTCTAGACAGCCATGGCATTGTAGCTGTTAATTGAAAGTTGGACAGTTGGAGTGCATGTTCAGGTTTTTAAAAAAAAATTTTAAACTGAAGCCCTTCCTGTATCTTTCAGGCACTGCAGCAGGAGGCGAAGATGATGAAGAAACTCCCGTCACCTATGAAAGCACTCTCTGACATAACCTGTCTTCATTCAGCAAATGAGGACATTTAAAGAGACTTCCCATATGATTTCACAGCTCCAGTTTCCTTTTAGCCACCAAGTGGCTCCTCTCTCTCTCTTCTTTCTGCTGGTCAGCCCCTGATATTTGCCATCCTGCAGAAACACACAATTCTTCATTCTATTTATAGCCTGTGGTTGTTTCCAGGCCTCGGGCTCCAAACAAATGACCCATATTGAATTGTCTCCACTGTATTATCAGTGCACAACAGGTGGTTTTGTTTCTAACCCAGATGGAGGAAGTATTTATCATACCGTACCATAAGGCATGAACAGTTTACATTTTTGTAAAGGTGGATATTGTTTTCTGCCTGTGGTACTTACTGAACCAGCTATTAGTCTGTTTGTTTGTACGGCTGAATGAGAATACTGTCTTTGGTCTTTATGTAGTGGTTATCCTATATTATTTTTATTTATTTATTTTTGTTTTGGGAGGGGGGGGTTACCTAATTGAATGTACTGACAGTAGCCATATTGTGATATTTTAAACTAGTACATTTGAGATTTAAGTCTTTAGTTTTCTGCACTCAATGCTTTATTTTTACATCTGTATGTTTGTGCGTGAGATGTTTCATTAAATTGTGTTAGCCGTGTGATGACAAAGGTTTGTGTAGTTTTCAAAACTCAGAAGATACAAGAACGATTCACAATGCTTTCCATTTGGTTCACACACAATGCTGCTAAAACCCATGTATTTGATGTGCACTACTGTCCTATACTTTTAATGCTACAACCCCTCGACAGAAATCACGCTCATGTTTTAAATACCCACATTTCACAATATTCTTCAGTTTGATTATGAAAGAAATTAAATAGTTTTGTTACATATTTGATTTTTTTTTTTTTATTACTGAAGTATGCAGTGTAACTTGAGATGTTTTTAAATGGCCTCATTTAAAAGGTTTTTATGTGTTTTTAGAAATTATTTATGATACATTTCCAGAACTGAGCATTAGTTTTTTTTTACCAGATATTCTTTGAACAATAAATGGACAAAACTGAACAAGAACCGTCTGTCACATTTCTGTATTGTACTAGATTAATATTCTGCACCATGTTTCTACAGTTTGATTATATGTACGTTCAAACTATGCTGCATTTCACCGCCTTTAAACATTTTAGTTTCATAAATTCTGTCTAAAATTTGACAGCTGAGCACAGACGCCTGCGAAAATGAGGAACTTGTCAAACCTAGTATCATACAGATAATCCTCTAAGTGTTTATTTAAATCAGATATATTGAAAATGATTTGTATATGTGGCTAAATTCCTCAAAACCCAACATCTGCATGAGCTTATATCTGATAAAAAGCAATTTTACATTAATTTACATGCAGATATTTCTTATTTATTTTAAGGATGTGCTTGTTGATATGCCGTAAATGAGTCCCTCCTGTAGAATGTGTGAATATGGATGCAACTTTTCCAAGAAGAAATAAGCCAAACATATTTGCAAAGTGATGTATGTATTCAGCTCCCATGTCATTCGATAATATTTCAACTTAAAGGTCACAAGAAGGGTTCCCAGGTCATAAAAATAAAGGAGAGGAGGGAATGAAGGTGCAATTCTGTTGAAACAACTACCAGGTTGAACATCTTGACCGTTTGTTTTCGTTTTGTTTTTTTACATGTAATATCATAATTCACATGATTCATGAAAACATACCTGAAAATATAAACCACGTATACATAAAATATCAATGAATATAAAGAGTTAAACTCAACGGGCAGTAGGTAAACTATACACAACTTTTCTGACAAGAGAAACAATAGACACTAATGTTTCATAAGTTACTATCTGAAACCTCAGCTGCAAGCTTTAGAAAACTGGAAATATCTCAATGGTTCAGTGATTTGAAATGTTTGAAGAAAACTGTTGGGAAAAAAAAAAGTTGGAAAACTCAAATGCCTTTAAAGTCAAAAGCAACAGCGAAAATACAGTATGTCTGAATAATAAGTAGCCTCCCATACACAAAAAAATAAGTTATAAGGGAATATTTCACCTCCTAAATGCAAGATAATGTTTGGCACAGGAAATTACAAGGTGAAAAAAAGCTAAAAATGGTTGGCTGTTAAATAATACTAATAGGACGCCAAAGAGAATAATCCAATTAAATAAAGTTTGGATCACACATTGAATTGGTATTTAGCATCTCGTTATAACAAACCAGTTCACTAGAAAACATCCTTTTCCCCCCATGACGTGTTCAGAACTCATTATAAAGTCACTGCAGTAAAGTTTGAAGTGCTCCCTTCAAAGTGGTCCCAATGATTTGTACCTTAATGCCAAAGGACTGAGACGGGGCAAAAACTGATTTGACGTACACGTAAAAGGTTGGTAAATAACAAAAGCAGACGAAAAAAAAAAAAAAAAGGCATAGAAAAAACAAAAATAAAACTTCCCACACTGCACACACACACAAAAAAAGACACATCCATATTTC
The DNA here is from genome assembly GCA_029822895.1 of Maxillicosta whitleyi. Classification (NCBI taxonomy): domain Eukaryota; kingdom Metazoa; phylum Chordata; class Actinopteri; order Perciformes; family Neosebastidae; genus Maxillicosta; species Maxillicosta whitleyi. The sequence continues at coordinate 6,979,301 of JAPSES010000104.1, forward strand.
TGATAAAGAGATGAGCTTGTCACTAAGGCAAAACCGAGACTCTTTCTTGCCAAAAAGAAGTCATAAATGTGAAAGGCTGTGGGGAGGTGAGAGGAAAACTCCCATCAGCGGTCGATTATAGGATCTTCTTTTTGAGTATGAGCGGTCCCACGTTGTCTCCGGTTAGCTCATTGTGCTTTATGTGCGACTTGTCACAAACAGGAAACTAAAAACAGGAAACAACTTCATATTAGCTGATCAGTTCAGATACACAACACCAATGTCTCCCTTATCTTCGCACGACATGTGAGGAAAAAAAGGAGCATTATTAGCTTTAGTAAGAAATGAAAATAGTAATATTAGAACAGCATTTAGTCTATTAACGGGGTCATATTTAGCTAAACCCTCTTTGGTTCATTTATTTGTGTATTTAGGGTTCCTAATAGTTCCTAAAAATTTGACTTTTAACCCCTTAAGGATTGCAAAGATCAAGTGGATTTCTACAACCCATCTTAAGTGCTTCTTATTTTGTTGCATCTATAATTAGTTACATCACAACATTTGCCCATATAAGGTCAAAACTTTCTCCAGTTTGTCATAATTGTTTATCAGCAGCAGTGGTTGTAGTAAAAACTGAAAATATGTCTCAACTTTCTAAACTACCTAAAATGTTCAGTTGTTGGTTGAACTGAACAGAGCAGCACAGGAGGGGGTGGGGCGTGAAATGGCCCGTGCATTTAAAGGGCCGGCGCTCAAAACCACCTTTCTTTTGTCATTACTCAAATATTGTTGAAAATGGACCTGTGGGGTTGAATTAATGAAGAATTCAGACCCGAACAGAGCATTTACGGTTTATGTAGACCGCAGGGAAATGTTTGAAAATGCAGAATTCTATTTAAAATAAATAAATAAATAAATATCACTCCTTTAACGTACCGTTTTGGAGCGCCAGCAGCGGCAGTAACACACATTTGTACAGTTCAGATCCTCAATGTCTATCTCGTTGACCACTTTGGGGTTTTCCTTCTGGATCTTCAGGTTGATCAGGCAGTCTCTCTGCTTCTTCCTTGTAGGCATGAATGGCCGAACGGTCAGAAAACCCAGCAAACCCAGGATACCCAGGAGAGGCAGCAACCGAAGCCAGTCAGACACTAGAGACGTTGTACACAGCAACAAACACAGGAGAGTTTGTAAAGTTGTATTTACATTCCACACAATTGGTCTGAATGCACCACATGCATATATTTGTGTTACATTCAAATACGGTGCTACAATAAAATTATAACATAACATTAATTTATAACTGTGCCAAACCCTCCACAAAATTGTACTGCAAGGTTGTTTCAGAATTTTGCTTGTAGAGCTTTTCATTTAGTAAAGTAAGTTTAATTTATATAGCACATTTAAAACAGATAGGACTGGCCAAAGTGCTGTACAGTATAACACTAAAAGGCTAAAAGTAAATTAAATTGAAAAACTAAAAACAATACATTATCAACCAGCAAAAATAAAATACATAAAATTCAACGTAAATTTCGACAGACAGGTGCATTTAAAAACAAGATAAAAAGGTAAGGATAAAAAGAGAAGATTTAAGAGGGAAAGACCAGTGTGTACAAATGTGTTTTTAGTCTGGTTGTTTTTGTAGCCTTAGTAAAAGTTCATCCCTCATCTGAACCCACTTTATCCTCACTAGGGTCATGGAGGGCGCTGGAGCCTATCCCAGCTACTTATGGGGGAGGGCGGGGGAGGCGTTGTCAGGACTGATACAGAGACAAACAACCAATTACTCTCATATTCACAACTATTGGCAATTCAGATGAACCCATTAACCTATCAGTGCTTGTCTTTGGATGATGGAAGGAAGCCAGAGAACACGGAGAGAACCCAAGCAAACTCCGTACACAAAGATCCCACCCACCAACTGCTTTTGGATTCAAACCCATGACCTTCTTGCTGTGAGGCCTTTACTGAAAATTGTTGAATATTATTTCTTTGCTGAAAATGAATTAAATATTTTATGTCAGTTACATACAAATGCATACATATAAAGAATATACAATTAACACAATTTGTAATTTGTAATTGCTTCTCCTAGTCCCATCCTTACTCCATGTCCATATCTGAAGTGTGCAGAAAATAAAACATTAGCCAAAATTACAACTGTAAGTCACTTACAGATCATAGTACTTTCATAGTCCTGGAGAATTTCACAACTTAAAAGCTTTTTCAACAGTGAGCGACACAGTTTCAATTTATCCTTCAATTAGTTCCATAATTTAACACCAGTAACAGAAACACAGTGAAATTTAACCTTCGTTCTTGCTTTACATGTTTCAAACACAAACATCCCTCTTAACTTATAATTGCCTAATCTGAACTAAGATTTTTTTAAATACAAACAGGAAGACTTTTACTGTTAGCACGAAACATAATTTCCATTGTTTTTAAATATACAATATCAAACAAAAAATCTATGATCTTCACTCTGTTGACTCAAATGGAATTAAGACTATTTTAACTATAGTGAGGTTTGGATTTCTTTACCTACATAATGTCTGGTGCACGGATAAAAATATACATATCCCATTTTTCTGTTTTTAATTTATGTTTAAAGAATATTTTTCAAATTAAACTGCAGCAGAAATCATTTTTACAGTGGTGTTATCATAGCAGTCTGTTATCAAACAGATTAAACTGTGTTCAGTGCGTGTGACAGCAGCTGATTAAAGATTGATCACAAGTGGTTTTAGTTCTCATTTAAAGCCTGATGTACACATACAACCCCATGGCTCTCTGGAGGAAAATAATGTTAGTATTTGTGTGTGGCGAATGAGGACCTTTTTTGCATTAACAAGTCAATGCATAGAAAGAACCTTCTGTCGCTCCAGTCAATTCACCTCTTTATAGATGCTGAAACTTATTTTGTTAAACAAACATGAAATGAGTCAACAGTCAACACCACAGAAAACAGCAAGTTTAATTCTTGTTCTTTCCGTCTGCAAAAGGTATCACTTTGCATCTGACCATATTTGTAGTCAAACATCTCTACCTATAACTCTGCCATTACATTATTCTTTAATCACCTTAACCATAGTTTTGGTCAAATAGTTTTTTTTTCCTTCAACAGTTTCAACCCCTACAATATATTCAGCTTGGTTAAATCTAGGGGTGTGTTCAGAATATCAATACAGGGATATATATCGCTGCGGGCCTCTTCACGATACGCGTATCGATACCGAGGCGTCAGTATCGATATTTCACATGCAACAAACAATTAGCCTAATTTATTAAGTTCCTGAAACAGCATCTGACTTTGCATGTTTTAAGTTTATCAAAGCCATCTTTATTTCTACACTACAGCCAAGTTCTTAATGCAGTGTTTTACATGAACTACAGTGCAGTACAGTTATACATACACAAAAGTTTGCTCTACAGCAAAATAAAAAATATAACATTTGAGTATACATGGGTCTGTTTTCTTTAAAATGTAAAAAAAATAAAATAAAATTTAGGCCTAAAATATTGGGATGCATACCATGTTGAATACCATGCACCGGAATGCACATATATCGCAATATGTATCATATCGTGACCCCTGTATCGGGATATGTATCGTATCGCGAAGTTGTTGGCGATACCCACCCCTAGTTAAATCCATGTTAAAATGGTGTATCAGTGAAATTACATAAAACTGGGCATCAGTTGGTTGATATTAGGACTAGATAATTGAATTTGTTTATGCCGTTGAATAATCAAGCCAAGTCCATTAGTCATCACATCATTTTGAGACACTTTCGCAATTAACATGCAATGCAGCACCTGAGGAGAAACAGTAACATTTAACATAAGTTCGAGGTTTCTATGAAGTAAAACAAAAATTTGGCCCACCCCCACCTAAACATCATACAAGACGAATGAACTCTTAAATAAGCAAGTCAACTATGCTTACCGTTTTCACTAATCAATTATTCATGCACATTACCCTGTTAATATACATTTTGCATAACCAACAAAGACTTGTGGCACAAGTTGTGACTATGAAAAATACCTAATTAGCAAATAATCCACTATGTAAACAGATGTCGGGGCTCCACCCACATGGAAGGAGATGAGTGCATCTAGATCTCCTACAGGTATCAGAGGAGATGCAGCACTGAGCCCAGAAAAGCCCTTTGGAATTACCCATCATAGTGTTCTCCATATGATGGCAGAGCAGGGATTAGGCACAGTTATGTAATTTTACAGTTTTCTACGGGTAAGACCAAATTCCTACAACTTTTGATAATGCTCTAAGCTCTTACGGCAATGAAAATAAATTCAATTACGAAAAAAAAAAAAAAAAGATTTGGATGCCTAATGGGACATTGCTAATCCTTAATCTCTTTAAGGAATTATATTTAAGAGGTGAAATGATGGAGTGGATCCTTCATCCTCTGACTTTCCAATTTCCTGGGGGCTCGACCCAAGGTATCAATAAAGTTCTATCTAATCTAATCTAATCTTGATTGGTTAAATTACTAATTCATATAAGATTATCAGATAAATTAATTTCCATATGCTATACTGGTAAAACTGTCATAGTTCACACACCATATGAAACAAAGTCAAGCTAAACAGGTTGAACATCTTAATATGGACATGGCGTTTGGTTTTCAACACTTCTCACATAAAACTATCCTTTAAAATGTCACATTAATGCCCAGAGCCTGTCACAACTTTCCCTTTTTGTCAGTTGTGTGATAACAGGTAAATAAATTATCCCTCAACTGTGGGTAGAGCTCAATGCAGAATACAGTTTCTCAGCCTTGTATTTATGACATCCGAGTCATTTGATTTGCAAACAGGGGCTGCAGGATTTACAGTGACATTTGCTTGATATCTACACTAATCTGAACCTATCATAAAACCAAAACTACCAAATGATCTTACATCTGCAGTGCTTAAAAATGTCCATTGCTTTGCTCATTTCTTTCATTTGGGTGGTAAAAAATGATTACCTGTCACATAAAAATACCACCAGTGGTTCTGAATTTTCACTCTTTTAAATATCTGGATGCAATGAAAATATGGACCTATTTGAAAAAGCATTGCCTGATTAACATGTAGACTCACTTTGCATTTTTATATACTCAACGTTGGACATTAATAATTATTAAAAGTCTGTTTTAGCATTGCTTACTTTTAGGAGTGGGACTGTCCTGTCTATACATCACCTGAGTGGTATGACAGATGGTAACTGCCAAAGCTATCATTTTCCAATTGTTAAAATTAGTAAGATACCGACTTGCAGAGCAGGTGTCAGGCTGTATGAGGAAACGCCTGCTACTGTGTGTGGTTAAGGTCATGACTATAGCAGCATTTCAACACACAAATAAAGTTGCAGAACTTCAGTAAGGTCATCATTCTGACTCAAAACAGAGGATGAACAAGACTTTGTGAGCCCTGAAACACTTCACAACATAAAGCATAGTTTGAAGTAAGAGTCTAACAAAGCTCAGATGCGGATTTAATGCTAGCTCTGGTGTTCACAAGTGTCCCCGATGAGTTCACAAGTCATCTCACAGGACACTCACAAGTCTCAGTTAATTACCTGTTAGCCGTATGAAACCAGTCAGTGTCTCCGGAACCGGAAGCCTCTTGAGATACGCTGGAAGCTGGACTTTAATTATCCTGGCAATTAACTCTAAAACCATCTTGGACTGTTCTATGGACAGTTTTTGTGTTTGACTTGTTTAGTTCCTGTGCTTCGTTTATATCACTGCGTTCTTTTCGCAGCGCAGCCTGCCACCGGTACGTACAGTCTTCGCCGTAAAGCTTACAAAGGCAACGGAAAAAGCGTAGACGTTTCCGTGAATACACGACACAATGACCCGCGACGCAAGAGAATTCAGCCAATCGGCGCACGAGGAGTTGGTGCCTTCTGATTGGTCGACTTGAATTCAGCGTGACCCACTGCCGCCGGCGTCAACGTCGAGATGGTTTCAGTATCTCATGTAATCCTGAAGAATTTATATAGATCCATGTTGTGCATTTCAAATATATTTTTCAGGATAAGATTAGTTAGATTTTTTTTTTTACATTACACGCATAAAATATACTTTTATTTTTCAGATGAAAGTAAATTTCACCTTATATCTTGTGTCATATCCTTCACCCTACATGACCCTAGCTTTGACACACCTCTGTAATAGTACTCAAAATAATATCATGACTAAATCTGATCACCATCAAATTAGTAATGTAAATTATTTAGAATATGATAATATTGTGTTATTGTATAGAAAAATACAGTTCTGACTAGATTTCATTATTTATATTTTTTTATCTAAAAAGAAACCAAAATTCACGCAGAGAAATACACATTTATTTATTTTATATTTTAACAGATTTTATTTATTTAAGCAAGCATTCTTTTTGGTGATAGGTTAACAAATTTTGTATCCAAAATGATTGATTATTGGCCCAATAAAATACAATGAGGCCTATTTTATTCTTTTGCAGGGTTTTCAGAGAGCTTAGTCACTGCCTGAAAAACATTTTATCAAACTTTGTGGAAGCAATAGACAAGAAATTTGTTTTTATAGAAAAACATCACTTATTTTCAATATGCCAGAGTACAAACAGAAAGAAAAAAAAAAGAAAGATACTCTCAGTCACAAGGCTTTATATATAT